>OX451741.1:94538072-94817418 GCA_948472305.1 Vicia faba
TTGTGGACACTGCATATGGCAGTTTTGAGAATGCTCAGGTCGAGTCACCCTTCTGCATAGGTCGACCGTTCGCTCGTTAAAGCTATTTTTCAGTCTGTTAGTTGGGTCTTGACTTTAGATAACATATATAATCTTGTTTGGTTCTATTATTTGGTTTTTAACAAGAAAAGTGAAATAGATACACAAGGTACTCATCATCTTCAACCTTTCACTCATCCATTGATAACTACACATAATAATTTTTGTTGATCAAGGTGCAGAGCGTGTGTTGATAACGTTTGAAGTAGAAGATTGTGATCTTTTTCGAGTTGAGTAATTATGGGTTTTTCTTGAATAAAATCTGAGGGCTTTGTCCTCCAAGATCAATTGGATTTGGGGTTTTTTTGACAATTCTTTGCTTCATCAAATTCAGCCGTGCTTAAGGGATTGAGGAACTGTGGGTTTGCTTAATAAGGTAGATACAATTGGAGGATTTTGAAGGAAGAATTAGGGTCATCATCTTGCGATAAAATCAGCCGAGAAGAGGGTTTGAGAAACAGTTTGGGTTCTCAACAAGGTAGCTACAACCGGAGGTTTATCGAAGATTGGTGACATACTTGGTTCAAATCGAATCAAGGGAAGAGAGGAGCTTAGTTTTCAATTCAACATACTGGTTTAAATTGTGGTGACTATTTTCTATATCTTGTATAAACTTTGCAATCATAATTTAGCAGTTATCATAATTCTAAATTCTAGAATTAGGGGCAGAGGCACCCCACGCGAGGACGACAGGGGGAACTGCCTAAACAAATTGTGTGTCATTTTTCTTTCTAGTCTTTTACCATTTATTTGCTATAATCCGTGAATTTGCACTTGTGGTTCCAAGTGTCTGTATTTGTAGTGCAATAGAACTATTGATAAGGACTATAGTAATCACTTTGATTGCTATAATTGGTTTTAACACTACAAATTAAGATAGATTGGACTTGGTGTGACTACGCACACCAAGTGTTCGATAAAAGTCCAAAAGTGCAAATTTGTGAGTTTTGTTCTCAACAATTCATTGGAAGTAATTGACAATAGTTAAAGAGTATAAGTGATCATTTATAATTGAGTTAAGTGTTAATAATTCTCATCGATTCATTCCATTCAATTTTACGCATATCTGGTCTTTTTAATAGTGGATTGTTCTTAGACAAGTGTATCCGGGTAGCTTTCACTGCGTTTCAAACTTTGTTTTAAAAAAACTCATTTTAAAATTCAAGTATCTATTCAACCCCGCCCCCCCTTCTAGATGCGTGCTATCGTCTAACACTATTAAATCGAATAGAGAAGAATTTATTAAAGAACTCATGAATTCATAATCATTACGTATTCAAATCAGGGACACCCCCTAACATTTAGGGGTTTAGCTACTCATATTGTTCAAAATAATCACAAGACAAAATATAGAGACTACAAGGTTTAGGATAAACTTTGATCTTCAATTGCTTCCGCACATGAAAATCTCCCACTCTCCGAAAACCTTGACTTCTCCAATATTCAGTCATGTAAACTATTCTTCACTGCCAAAAAGTTCATTTATTCCTTGTAAAAACTCATTAAATAGTTACCATTTGTGATCGGTGGATTTAGAACTGACTGTTTAACGCTGGTTCGCGAAATGTCGCGGAAGCAAGAGTCGCCACCGTCTTTTATTTTCTCCAACATGGACAGGACAAAATCACAACAAAATTCCTTATGAGAATAGTTCTCGGTTCGGGAGGTAGATTTATAGAAAGGGAAGGTGTTAGCACCCTTTCTATCCATGGTTATCCATGGGCTCTTAGATACTTGCTCTTATGTTTTCAAAATGTTTGTTGCTTTTTAAAATGTGAGTGGGTTTGAAAAAGTTTCTTTGAAAGATTTCGGACTAACTCTTGTATCAGTCCTCAAGAGTGTTTGAAAAATTTGTTTTGAAAGCTTTTTGAAAGTGTCGGTGTGAAAAGAGTTTGATTTGTTTTTGAGAGAGCAAGTATCTACGAGTCATCTACCTACCCTAAGGAATTAGGCTGTGTAAATGTCCTTAAGGCAGTGTGTGATCGGTGGGTCTGGAACTGACTGTTTAACGCTGGTTCGCGAAATGTCGCAGAAGCAAGAGTCGCCACCGTCTTTTATTTTCTCCAAACGGAAAGGACAAAAGCACAGAAAAATTCCTTAAAGAGATTGATCTCGGTTCGGGAGGTAGGTTATAGAAAGGGAAGGTGTTAGCACCCTTTCTATCCATGGTTATCCATGGGCTCTTAGATACTTGCTCATTTGTATTTTCAAAAATGGTTTGTTTGCTTTTCAATTGTGGGTTTTAAAAAGTTTCTTTGAAAATTCCAGTTCGACTCTTGTATCAGTCCTCAAGAGTGTTTGAAAAATTGCTTTCGAAAGCTTTTTGAAAATGTGTCGGTGTGAAAAGTATTTTTGATTTGTTTTGTTTTGAATTAGAGCAAGTATCCACGAGTCGTCTACCTACCCTAAGGAATTCGTCTGTGTAAATGTCCTTTAAAGTAGTGCCATCCCACCATTGAGAGGTAGGTAGCACCACCGTTGGAGGTGTTCGGGTCAATTCGAAGGTTCGGGACATGGTGATCACCAGAGCAATAGGAAGACACCTTAGAAGCTATCCTCATGCCAGGTTCCCGGATCATGAGGACTTACTAAGACATCCTCTACTCGACGATCACCTTTCGAGGCAAGGCAACAGTGAGGCGTACCCTAGGGGTGGTGTGTGATTTGTGTGTCATGTTCATTTATTTTTGTCTTGTCAGGTTATAGGTGATCTACGCGTTTGTTTTTAATTTGTCCATTCATTCTTGCATGCATTCGTTAACAGTTATAAAGTTGCGGAAAAATAAATCTAAGGTTATTACAAATGGCGCGGGTCCACATCGCCAAAATTAAACCGGACCCGATTTAGCGGAAAATAAATAAAGCGATAAAAATGCGATAAATAAATGTACATGGCCTTGGGAGAGATACAGAATTATAATAAGCAACAAAGTAAATGCGCAAAAGAAAATAATTAAAACAAAACTAGGGCGTTGGACCCTTTTTACAAAAATTAAATTACAAGAGTTAATTAATTAGAATTAAATAGGGAATTAGAATTAAAATTCAAAAAGAAAATGTTTTTTAGATTTTTATGTTTTTTTATTTATTAAAAGAAAAAAAGAGTTAATTGAAATTAAACTATAAGGCAAACCCTAATTCTAATGTTTTTTATTTATTATGAAAGAATTAAATTAAGATCTAAATTAAACCTAAAATTTATTATGTACAATTTTGATTATAAAAGTAAATAAATAAATAATAATTATTATTGTGGAAAAAAGGAAAAGATTAAAAGAAAAATCAAAAAAGGATATTAAACCTAAATTCTATTTTTGGTGTTTTTTATTAAAAAGATTAAAACTATAACCTAGTTAAACTAAATATTTACATACAATTTTTTTTATGAAAAATAATTAAAATAAATATATATTGCAATTTTGTCTTTTTCTGTATTTTTTATGTATTGTAAAAAAAATTACTTAAATTAAAGCAATAAAATAAATAATTATAATGATTAATAATAAAATAAAAAATAAAAATTGAAAGAATGTGCAAACCAAAGTGGGGTGTAGCCCCAAATCAGGAGGTATAGGCCTGGGAATTCTGGCCCAATAAGCATGGCCCTCGTTGACTTTGCCAATTGTATGCTAACGTGTTGACTTGGCCCTAGCATGTTCTTTGCATCGTGGGCGTTGATCTGGTTGTATAGGACGCGTGGATGGCCATGCTTTGAGAGAACATGATGTACCTGGATGTCAGCGCTGCATAGGATCAATTATTGAAAAATAGCATTGGAATTTTGCCAGACCTGGGACTTGAACCCAGGTCTTGAAGGTTACAAGCACAATGCTTAACCATTGAACCAAGCACGTTAATTGATATATTATTATAAACAAATAATGAAAAAGCAAAACCAACGCCCATTAACTAAAACGCGCGCAGATTTGAATTGGCCAATGGCTGATGGACACGATGCCTTCGTCTTCGTCCCTGTGAAAACAAACTCAGAGGCCACGGTTTTTTATGGCGTTGCATTAGGGGATCTATAAGAAAATAGCGAATAGGGATATATGAAACATAAATTCATCGCGAGGTATGCCTCTTCTTCGTCTCTGAGCACTGAGTTCAACCATGGTGGCCATGAACCCTGATTTTTCTTCTACGCAAAAGCCCTATTTCAAGAAACCTGTAACCCTAATTTTCAAACATGGCGAATTCGTATATATAGCACAAAAACACAATTGGACATATTGGTTAGCTTAGAAACATCATGACAAACAATAATCCATAAAGAAAAATGCAAAAGGATGCTTAATTCATGCTATGCGATTTGAGAATTTTTGAGGTTCAGTCCGGGTTCTTGTTACCAATTCAAGATGTTTTTGCTGTTGTTAATGATTGGAATGTGTCCAAGGATGTCTCAGGATGCTAATGGGATGAAGATTGAAGCTTGGAACGACCTAAAACCTTGATTTCAGATTTGAGTTTTTTATGAAAAATTTCAATTTGCAAATGCTTGTTTATGCGCAGCTTTTTGTCTAAGATCATTAGGGTTGTGATGCTGAGTATGTATAGAGGCTTTTAGGTCAAGAAAGTTGTACAAAATCTCATGCATTGATGATTTCACATATTTGATTTTGGAAAATCTTTTTCATATCTTTTTTCATGTTGTTTTTGTTCAATCATGATCCAATCACACCAAAACTTGCCATAATCAATCAAGCACGAAATATTGAGATTAGAATGTGCACAAAAAGATTTTTTTAGGTTAGGTTTATATTTTTCATGTATTAAAATGATTTAAATGAATATAAATTAATATAAATTCAAATAAATAATTAAAAAATATGAAAATACTTCCCTTTGGGCCTAATGGTCGTGCATAGGCTTGGCATGAAGAAACTTGGAGGAAAAATGGGCCCATTTGCATTTTTAGGCCTTTTGCATCAATGTTGACTTTTCAAAATTCCTAAAAATTTCCCAACTTCCACAAGGCATAACTTGGTCAATTTTTAAGCTTCTCACATGTTCTTGGACATTTTGGAAAGGTCTTTGAGTCCTTTAACCAATTCCTTTGGTCCCATGTCATTTTGATTTACCAATCTCAAGTTATGGTCTTTGACTTAAAGTCACTTTTTGTTGATTTTTGAAAATGACCTATAATGTTGAAATTGATAACTTTTTGTGAGAGCATTTCTTGGACTTGAAGTATGAATATGAGTTGTAGGAAATGTCTTTCTCTTCAAAATGAGCTTTGGATGGAATTTTTCTGATAATCCATGTGAAAGTTATGCCCTGGTCAATTTCAGTTGACTTTTTCAGCTGTCCAAATATAGCAACTTTTGCATCTTTGATGATCTCTGAGCCAACTTTTGAGAATCATGATCAAGCATTGATCAAATGATGTTTATGGCTTCAAAATGATATGTTGACCAAAAATTTGAACTTTTGACTGTCAAATGACCATTTTGCCCCTACAGTTGACTGTAGTGCAATCTAGGGTTTTGACTGTGCAATTTTGAGCTGAATGCCTTGAAACTTGACATGAGGATACTTGACCATCTTTGTAGGCATATGAGACTTGATTGGGCCTTTAAAAACTTTCTTTCCTTGATCAGAACCCAAACCCTAGTTTTGACTGTATAGGAGACAGTTGAGCTGCACAACCCTGGGGGAATTTTGTGACCTTGACTTGGCAATTTCTTGATGAATATGGGAGGGCAAATTTTGGGGTACAACAGTTGCCCCTGTTCAATCTTCTTAGACCTGAGGACGCAGATTGGCTGACGTGCCTTTCGTAATCCGAGGGTAGAAGATGATTGAACACTAAAGTGCCCAGAAATTTGCGCTCACATAGTGGCAGTGATGATGGGGGAATGGGCTTATAGATGCCATTTGGATGTTGCTTGGATAGGATGATGGGCTTATAGATGCCATCTGGATGTTGATCGCGTAGGAGATTCCTTAGCGAGAACCTGTATACCTGCAAAAGAGAAAATGAGTACCTGACACGTTGCAGGAGTTGATTTTAGATGCTTGATATAGATGTATCCTGACTGGTTACAGGAGCTGAATCTGGAGCTTCAAACGCTGATGAATGAACCAGGGATGGTTACTGCCTTAGCATGAATGGTAAGAGAGTCTTAAATGATTTCAACCTCAACAACGCTCGTTGAGAAAATCTTGGTGAGGATTACCATCTTCGTAGTGTCAGGAAGAGAACCAAAGGACATTATAATCTCAAAGGGAGTCACCTCACTCGCCGTCGGAGAGGGAACTATAGGAAATTATAATCTGGAAGGAAATATCACCTCACTCGCCGTTGGAGAGGGGACCATAAGAGAATATCACCTCACGCTCATGCCGGAGAGGGAAACATCTGAAGAAGGAATTACCACCTCACACGCCGTTGGAGAGGGGACCATAAGAGAATATCACCTCACGCTCATGCCGGAGAGGGAAACATCTGAAGAAGGAATTACCACCTCACACGCCGTTGGAGAGGGGACCATAAGAGAATATCACCTCACGCTCATGCCGGAGAGGGGAACATCTGAAGAAGGAATTACCACCTCACACGCCGTTGGAGAGGGGACCATAAGAGAATATCACCTCACGCTCATGCCGGAGAGGGAAACATCTGGAGAAGGAATTACCACCTCACACGCCGTTGGAGAGGGGACCATAAGAGAATATCACCTCACGCTCATGCCGGAGAGGGAAACATCTGGAGAAGGAATTACCACCTCACACGCCGTTGGAGAGGGGACCATAAGAGAATATCACCTCACGCTCATGCCGGAGAGGGAAACATCTGAAGAAGGAATTACCACCTCACACGCCGTTGGAGAGGGGACCATAAGAGAATATCACCTCACACTCATGCCGAAGAGGGAAACATCTGAAGAAGGAATTACCACCTCACACGCCGTTGGAGAGGGGACCATAAGAGAATATCACCTCACGCTCATGCCGGAGAGGGAAACATCTGAAGAAGGAATTACCACCTCACACGCCGTTGGAGAGGGGACCATCAGAGAATATCACCTCACGCTCATGCCGGAGAGGGAAACATCTGAAGAAGGAATTACCACCTCACACGCCGTTGGAGAGGGGACCATCAGAGAATATCACCTCACGCTCATGCCGGAGAGGGAAACATCTGAAGAAGGAATTACCACCTCACACGCCGTTGGAGAGGGGACCATAAGAGAACTTCTACTGAGTCTTTATCAGAAAAATCTGTTTGGAGTCGATTTAACTGGACCGGAGAAGTCCTTGAAATATATTTGAGAATTTCAACTGCATCTTTCCTGAAAGGTAGAGGTCAGTTATATGCAATGCATGATATGGATCAAGCAATGATGTTCTCAACATGGATGCGATTTATATGATATGATGCGTACATGCATGCTATAATGATGTATGTGATGATTCATGTATGTTTTTGTCCAGGAAAATAAATCCTTGACGGGTGCCGGGAAGTCATATCCTGGGCTGATGTTGAGGAAGAGATTTTGCTTCCGCTATGGATGATTGTTGCAAGAATACCGGTAGGAGAAGATAACTCCGTTGAGGAATAAACTTGGCAAATGAAATAATTCTGCGGGAGAAAAGATACTCTAGCGATCATGCTGGGGAGTGCTACTCTGTGGGGATAGCGATGCTTTGCTGAGTTGATGAAGATAACTCCGCTGGGGATACCGTTGATGAGTTATGCTGGGGGTAGGAAGATACTTTGCCGAGGACGCTCTTTCCGTGGCTTTTGGCTGAGGATAACCCAGTTATATCCTGTTACGGAAACAACTCTTTAAATCAAGCCGGGACGACGCGTTCGTGCTCTGCGAGGGATAAGCTTCCAGAATCTACTGGGGATAAGCTTGCTGCTTGGGGATATAACTTCCAACTTTGCTGGTGAAGCTGGATTGGACTCTTCTGGGGAGTTTTGATATGCTGGGATGTTCTTCAGTGGAACCTACCCTGATGCCTTGGAGGATAGAACAATCAGACTGCTCAGACCAACTTTATTGCCCCTGTTTTTGTGGAAGAAGGTACTGGTGGAGTCTTGATAACTGCCTTTTGACAAACCTTCTTCTGATAGGCAAGTGACGAGGCGCCGGGACATAGTCGTACGCTTTTGATCCCTAACTTTTGCCTGGACCTCCCTTTCGGGTTTTCAGTCCACCGGGATACCCATTTTTGCCCAAGCCGCCTTTTCAGGTTTTCGACTTGTCGGGTGTACAATTTTTTCATTTCATCCCTTATTTTTGCCTGAACCCTTTTGGTTCGCCGGGAAGCCCTTGTTTTTGCCTAGGTGTGTCAACCTAGCGGGTCTTTGATTTTGCGTAGTATCTTTTCGACTATGTCCGTGCTTTCAGAATGTAGGGAGTTGCCCCTGTTATAAGTGCTTTGTCATGCCACCAGAAGGTGTTTGATCAGGTCAGATTCGTTGTTGGAGTGCCCCAGGTGGCTCATGCGGAGATTTGCCCCAGGCTATTTGACTTTTGAGAGATTCTCCGAATCTTGACTGGATTGCCCCAGATGACGGACTATGATTAGGTCGTGCCCCTTGATTGGAGATGCTCTTGTTCACTAGGTATTTCTCGTGCGAATTTCCCGGCTGTTCAAACAAAAAGTCATATGCAAACAAAGTTATGTCAAAAACGCAAAGCTTATGTCTGTCTCGAAGATTTTGAAAATGCATCTTTTCATAAAACAAGTGAATGTTTGTAAAACGTGATGTCAACTCCGTATTTACCGTAGGCCTTCAGGAGTCAGGATACCTTTCGTGACAGTATGCTTTCGAACTAACCCATGCTTCAGCTAGGACTTTTAAGGGTTATAACGTGGCTTGGTTCACGGTTTAAGAAACAAAGGATAAAGGCTCAAATTATTTGTACCCACCCGCTCTTCGTGATGTTCTCCAAACCTAAACTCAGTTGATCGTGCGTTAGACCTTGTTTGAGTCTTTGCTTTGATGTTCCAATAATGGTTCAGATGTTGATGATTTCTTTTGAATAGGCAGTCATTTTTTGCTTTGGTTGAGGGTTTGTGAGACCTCTTTCTTGATTTCTATTATCCCTTTCTTTTTTGCCTGAACTGTTTCCTTTTTGGAATTACAGTCAGCGGGATGCCCCAGTTTCATAAGTCCCCTTTGTAGGTTTAGACTTTTTTGGGCTTTTCATTTATGATGATGATGACTGCCTTTGTTTTGATTGTTCTGAACCATCACTGTCTTTGTTCGTTTTGTAAAGATGCGCTTGGATCAACTGAGAGAACTACCCTGCCCCAGGTTATGATTAAGGCTTTTGATTTTCGAAAATAAAAACTCCTACTTCTTTGGCTCTGATGGGTTGACGAGGGATTATCATCCTTATAACTCCAGTGTTTAGGGGTTGAAACAATGCCTGTACCTCATCAGCGGGGTTTGTTCAAAAGCATACTGTAAATTGCGGTATCGTTTTCGTCATCCTCCCTCAAGAGGCTTAGGATTAAAGATCAAGAGTTGTCATCAGAAAAAAATATGAAAACAGTTTGCATATAGTGAATGCGAATATATTGATTCAAAACAGACATAAGCGATGCATTAATGAAATAACAACGTTTGACATGAATAAATGTTTAAACAATCAAAGAAAAATGCAACTTGAACATTCGAATGAACAAAAGTTTTCTAGTTTGACTTAGTCCCTTCAGATGGGAGATTCTCAACAGAAGCATTTCATTTGGCCACCCGGCATGAACTCCAGCACCCTTCCGTCGATCAAGTCTTGGATCTTGTTCTTCAAGCTCCAACAGTCATTGGTGCCATGTCCAGGACTGTCAGAATGGTAGGCACATCTTTTATCAGGGTTATAAGTAGGAGCAGAGATGTCAGGATTCTGGGGAGGACCCTTTAAAGTAATCAGATTGACCTCCAACAAGTGTTCCAGCATTAGAGATGGTGGTATGCCAGTCTCAGTGAAATGTCTTCCAGGCGTGTATCGCTTGCGTCGATTACCCCGTTGATACTGGGCTTGTGAAGTAGTAGCAATTTGGAGAGGTTCATTCTTCACCATACCAGACTTTGGTCCTCTTGGTGGCTGATCAAAGACTTGGTCCCTGACTTGGGCTGGTTGCTTCATGTCTTGATGAAGCTGACTGATCATGGCCCTCAGCTCTCCTTGTTCCTGAGCTAAACCTTGAATGAGGGCCCTTTGCCCCAGCATCTGGGTTTTCAATGTGTCTACCTCAGCTTGTAGACGTTTCAGCTGTTCGTCCTTGTCATCCTCAGCATTGTTCTTGACCAAAGTCCCTGTGAGAAGTGTCCTCAACTCCTCCTGCCCCTTGGATAAATTCAGGAGGATTTCCCCGAGCCGAGTCTCTTGAGAAAGAAGGTCCTGGTTATCTTGTTGGGAAGCCATTGCTGAAATAAACAGCGGGAAAGGTAAGTGACCTGCAACAAAGGTACCTGTTATGCAATGATGAGTATGACATGCATGTGATGTTTTCAAAGACCTCGCGGGGTAAACAAGAAAATTTGTTAGAATTTGAAACCGGTAGCTTGATTGGAGGAACTTCGTATTGCTGAGAGTCCTTCTTCAAGGGTCAAAAGGCTCACCATATCTAGTGGGTCATAGCCCCTGATAACCTTAACTAGGGGATCATTATTCAAGTGTCAAAGCTCACCATGTCAAGTGGGTCATAGCCTCTGTCAACCTGGGCTAGAGGAAAATAAATCCTCTTTGCCCCTTGCTGGGATAGTTGATTCATCATGACCTGCCTCACAAGCCCTTGAGATCCTTGAAATGGGTTAGGATGTATGCAATGGTATGATGTCATGCTATGCATGGGGTGATGTAAGTAACCCTGTTATGAGTCCCAATTAAGGACTATAAACAACCCTGCAAGAAATTTAGTACCCTGTTATGAGTCCCAATTAAGGACTATAAACAAGACCTGCAAGAAATTAGGTAAACCCTGTCATGAGTCCTAGTTAAGGGCTATAAACAAGACCTGCAAGAAATTAGGTAAACCCTGTCATGAGTCCTAGTTAAGGACTATAAACAAGACCTGCAGGAAATTAGGTAAACCCTGTCATGAGTCCTAGTTAAGGGCTATAAACAAGACCTGCAAGAAATTAGGTAAACCCTGTCATGAGTCCTAGTTAAGGACTATAAACAAGACCTGCAGGAAATTAGGTAAACCCTGTCATGAGTCCTAGTTAAGGGCTATAAACAAGACCTGCAAGAAATTAGGTAAACCCTGTCATGAGTCCTAGTTAAGGACTATAAACGAGACCTGCAAGAAAACTTAGTACCCTGTTATGAGTCCCAATTAAGGACTATAAACGAGACCTGCAAGTAGTCAGTACACCCTGTTATAAGTCCCAATTAAGGACTATGAACAAAACCTGCAAGACATCAAGGGTCAGATAACAAGCATGCAAGTAGTCAAGTACGAAGGCACGCAAGTCACACAAAAGAGCCCTTAGGGTTTAGGCCAGCATGAGGTCTGGGTAGTACCCTCTTTAAGCTGGTGGGTTCATACCTGTCCTAATCAAAGTAACCGGGTTCTAAGGTTCCCAATATCACGGGATTGCTTTCATTGTTCATCGTTTCGATTTAGCCACTGAACTGGCGACCGAAATATTCCAGGAAAGCAACCCTCAATTGAGCGTAGTATCGAGTATCAACCAACCTCGGACTGCACCAAAGTCAGTTATCTCACTACCCTAAAGAGGCCAAGACAGTTCAATTAAGGTTCCTAAGGTCTGTTGATGCTTCACGACACCACGCGGAGGCCCCGTACTCTCCTTGACTGAACTCAAGGGTTACCGGTACACACCAAAGTGCCACATCAACGTAGCAGACTGTTTCAACCATGTCGGTATACCCCGCACAGTTCCCTCACAGCCTTGTTGCTACTTTCTAAGAAGGTATCCCCCAGATCCGGGTTAGGATCTATAGAACTCCCAAGACAGTCCCACAATTTAAAGCAAACAAGGAAAGCAATTGAAAACACAGTTATGAACTAACCCTAAGGTACACCTCACTTTATAAAGGGTCCCCAGCAGAGTCGCCAGTTCTGTGATCGGTGGGTCTGGAACTGACTGTTTAACGCTGGTTCGCGAAATGTCGCAGAAGCAAGAGTCGCCACCGTCTTTTATTTTCTCCAAACGGAAAGGACAAAAGCACAGAAAAATTCCTTAAAGAGATTGATCTCGGTTCGGGAGGTAGGTTATAGAAAGGGAAGGTGTTAGCACCCTTTCTATCCATGGTTATCCATGGGCTCTTAGATACTTGCTCATTTGTATTTTCAAAAATGGTTTGTTTGCTTTTCAATTGTGGGTTTTAAAAAGTTTCTTTGAAAATTCCAGTTCGACTCTTGTATCAGTCCTCAAGAGTGTTTGAAAAATTGCTTTCGAAAGCTTTTTGAAAATGTGTCGGTGTGAAAAGTATTTTTGATTTGTTTTGTTTTGAATTAGAGCAAGTATCCACGAGTCGTCTACCTACCCTAAGGAATTCGTCTGTGTAAATGTCCTTTAAAGTAGTGCCATCCCACCATTGAGAGGTAGGTAGCACCACCGTTGGAGGTGTTCGGGTCAATTCGAAGGTTCGGGACATGGTGATCACCAGAGCAATAGGAAGACACCTTAGAAGCTATCCTCATGCCAGGTTCCCGGATCATGAGGACTTACTAAGACATCCTCTACTCGACGATCACCTTTCGAGGCAAGGCAACAGTGAGGCGTACCCTAGGGGTGGTGTGTGATTTGTGTGTCATGTTCATTTATTTTTGTCTTGTCAGGTTATAGGTGATCTACGCGTTTGTTTTTAATTTGTCCATTCATTCTTGCATGCATTCGTTAACAGTTATAAAGTTGCGGAAAAATAAATCTAAGGTTATTACAAATGGCGCGGGTCCACATCGCCAAAATTAAACCGGACCCGATTTAGCGGAAAATAAATAAAGCGATAAAAATGCGATAAATAAATGTACATGGCCTTGGGAGAGATACAGAATTATAATAAGCAACAAAGTAAATGCGCAAAAGAAAATAATTAAAACAAAACTAGGGCGTTGGACCCTTTTTACAAAAATTAAATTACAAGAGTTAATTAATTAGAATTAAATAGGGAATTAGAATTAAAATTCAAAAAGAAAATGTTTTTTAGATTTTTATGTTTTTTTATTTATTAAAAGAAAAAAAGAGTTAATTGAAATTAAACTATAAGGCAAACCCTAATTCTAATGTTTTTTATTTATTATGAAAGAATTAAATTAAGATCTAAATTAAACCTAAAATTTATTATGTACAATTTTGATTATAAAAGTAAATAAATAAATAATAATTATTATTGTGGAAAAAAGGAAAAGATTAAAAGAAAAATCAAAAAAGGATATTAAACCTAAATTCTATTTTTGGTGTTTTTTATTAAAAAGATTAAAACTATAACCTAGTTAAACTAAATATTTACATACAATTTTTTTTATGAAAAATAATTAAAATAAATATATATTGCAATTTTGTCTTTTTCTGTATTTTTTATGTATTGTAAAAAAAATTACTTAAATTAAAGCAATAAAATAAATAATTATAATGATTAATAATAAAATAAAAAATAAAAATTGAAAGAATGTGCAAACCAAAGTGGGGTGTAGCCCCAAATCAGGAGGTATAGGCCTGGGAATTCTGGCCCAATAAGCATGGCCCTCGTTGACTTTGCCAATTGTATGCTAACGTGTTGACTTGGCCCTAGCATGTTCTTTGCATCGTGGGCGTTGATCTGGTTGTATAGGACGCGTGGATGGCCATGCTTTGAGAGAACATGATGTACCTGGATGTCAGCGCTGCATAGGATCAATTATTGAAAAATAGCATTGGAATTTTGCCAGACCTGGGACTTGAACCCAGGTCTTGAAGGTTACAAGCACAATGCTTAACCATTGAACCAAGCACGTTAATTGATATATTATTATAAACAAATAATGAAAAAGCAAAACCAACGCCCATTAACTAAAACGCGCGCAGATTTGAATTGGCCAATGGCTGATGGACACGATGCCTTCGTCTTCGTCCCTGTGAAAACAAACTCAGAGGCCACGGTTTTTTATGGCGTTGCATTAGGGGATCTATAAGAAAATAGCGAATAGGGATATATGAAACATAAATTCATCGCGAGGTATGCCTCTTCTTCGTCTCTGAGCACTGAGTTCAACCATGGTGGCCATGAACCCTGATTTTTCTTCTACGCAAAAGCCCTATTTCAAGAAACCTGTAACCCTAATTTTCAAACATGGCGAATTCGTATATATAGCACAAAAACACAATTGGACATATTGGTTAGCTTAGAAACATCATGACAAACAATAATCCATAAAGAAAAATGCAAAAGGATGCTTAATTCATGCTATGCGATTTGAGAATTTTTGAGGTTCAGTCCGGGTTCTTGTTACCAATTCAAGATGTTTTTGCTGTTGTTAATGATTGGAATGTGTCCAAGGATGTCTCAGGATGCTAATGGGATGAAGATTGAAGCTTGGAACGACCTAAAACCTTGATTTCAGATTTGAGTTTTTTATGAAAAATTTCAATTTGCAAATGCTTGTTTATGCGCAGCTTTTTGTCTAAGATCATTAGGGTTGTGATGCTGAGTATGTATAGAGGCTTTTAGGTCAAGAAAGTTGTACAAAATCTCATGCATTGATGATTTCACATATTTGATTTTGGAAAATCTTTTTCATATCTTTTTTCATGTTGTTTTTGTTCAATCATGATCCAATCACACCAAAACTTGCCATAATCAATCAAGCACGAAATATTGAGATTAGAATGTGCACAAAAAGATTTTTTTAGGTTAGGTTTATATTTTTCATGTATTAAAATGATTTAAATGAATATAAATTAATATAAATTCAAATAAATAATTAAAAAATATGAAAATACTTCCCTTTGGGCCTAATGGTCGTGCATAGGCTTGGCATGAAGAAACTTGGAGGAAAAATGGGCCCATTTGCATTTTTAGGCCTTTTGCATCAATGTTGACTTTTCAAAATTCCTAAAAATTTCCCAACTTCCACAAGGCATAACTTGGTCAATTTTTAAGCTTCTCACATGTTCTTGGACATTTTGGAAAGGTCTTTGAGTCCTTTAACCAATTCCTTTGGTCCCATGTCATTTTGATTTACCAATCTCAAGTTATGGTCTTTGACTTAAAGTCACTTTTTGTTGATTTTTGAAAATGACCTATAATGTTGAAATTGATAACTTTTTGTGAGAGCATTTCTTGGACTTGAAGTATGAATATGAGTTGTAGGAAATGTCTTTCTCTTCAAAATGAGCTTTGGATGGAATTTTTCTGATAATCCATGTGAAAGTTATGCCCTGGTCAATTTCAGTTGACTTTTTCAGCTGTCCAAATATAGCAACTTTTGCATCTTTGATGATCTCTGAGCCAACTTTTGAGAATCATGATCAAGCATTGATCAAATGATGTTTATGGCTTCAAAATGATATGTTGACCAAAAATTTGAACTTTTGACTGTCAAATGACCATTTTGCCCCTACAGTTGACTGTAGTGCAATCTAGGGTTTTGACTGTGCAATTTTGAGCTGAATGCCTTGAAACTTGACATGAGGATACTTGACCATCTTTGTAGGCATATGAGACTTGATTGGGCCTTTAAAAACTTTCTTTCCTTGATCAGAACCCAAACCCTAGTTTTGACTGTATAGGAGACAGTTGAGCTGCACAACCCTGGGGGAATTTTGTGACCTTGACTTGGCAATTTCTTGATGAATATGGGAGGGCAAATTTTGGGGTACAACACAGTGCCATCCCACCATTGCGAGGTAGGTAGCACCACCGTTAGAGGTGTTCGGGTCAATTCGTTTTTTAGGGACAGGGTGGTCACCAGAGCAACAGTAGGACACCTTAGAAGCTACCCTTATTCCCTTGATCCTTTTTTAATCCGAGGCAACCGTTTCGAGGCAACTGGATCATGGACATAAGGACTTACTAAAACGTCCTATACTCGACGACCACGTTTCGAAGGCAACAGGTGAGGCGTACCCTAGAAGTGGTGTGTGAATTCGTGTGTTATTTTCAGTTTAAGTTTATCTTTGAACATGGCATGGTGAGCTACGCTTGCTTTTAATTTGGCCATACATTCTTTCATGCAATTTAGAATTTAAGAGTGCGGGAATTTAAATGCGGAAAGATAAAACTACGCTATTACAAGGCACGGGTCTATACATCACCAAAATACAAAGACCCGTTTGGTAAAAGTGCGGAAAGTAAAACCTAGTTACTATTACAATCTTCGAGCAGTTACATAATATTCGAAAAGAAAATAATGCGCGAAAAGAAATTAAAATTAGGACGTCCGAGGGTTTTGACCCTTTTGAGAAATTAAATTAAATTAAAGTCTAATTATTATTTAATTAAAGAAAATAAATTGTTTTTTTATGTTTTTGTATTTATGAAAATGAAAAAAAATAAAATTGAATGGAAACCCTAATTCTAAATTATAATAATTAATAAAAAAATATTAAAATTAACCTAATTTACTAATTGATTAATGTACATGTTTATTTACAAAAATAAATAGTAATTAACAATAATAATAAATAAATGAGAAAAATAGTTAATTAAGAAGAAGATGAAGATGTCAAAAAAACCCTAAGTCTAGATATTTTTTATTTATTAAGAAAAGATTAAAGTTTAAAACCTAAATTAAACTAAATTAATTGTTAGAGTTTATTTACAAAACATTTTAATAGTGAAATTAATAAGAATTAAATATTAAACTTTTTTTTTTATTATGATTTTTTATTATGAAAATTATTTTAGGTGAATTAAATAAAATAATTAAAGCAATAAAAAGAATTAAAAAGAAAAGAAAAGAAAATTAAAAATAGAATACAAACACAGGGGGTATCAGGCCCAGAATGGAGGTGTTTGCAGCAATTCAGGCCCATCAAAACTAAGCCTTGTTGACTTTCCACGCTTGTGTGCCTGTCCATTGACTGAGGTACATGATAGACCTCCTTTTGTGGCCTTCAGATTATGGGTCAGGGCCATCTGGCAATCCAATGCATGAGGATGTATGGTGGGACGTTGGGACTACGCTATATTGGAACACATTGAAGCAAAAATTATGCAATATGTGAGGGACCTGGGAATCGAACCCAGGTCCCAAGGCTTGCAACACATGTCCTCCACCATCTGTGCTAGGCAACGCATTTGTATACATAATGAAAAACAAATATGATATAAAAAAACAATGGTTAGTGATATAAAACAAAAAACGCGCCAGATATTTGAACGCTCATATCACATGAAGACACGCATGCTTCTTCTTCATCTTTGTACCTGCAACATAAACAAGTAGCGGGGGTTTTAAACCCCCACTAAGCCTATCCACGAAAAATAGCGAATAGAAGATGCGTTAACATAAATTGAGCGCGAGGTCATCATTGAATCAGGTTTCTTGCACCGAATTCATTCATATTGGTCTTGAGGTACAATTTTACCATATGTGAAAAGCCCTATTTTGAAGCTTCTGAAACCCTAGGTTTCATCAATGGTGGATTTTGATACAAGCAGTGTTAGTCCAATTAAACGGTACCAATCGCTTCAGAAGATCATTATTAGTATAAATCAACAATCAAAATATAACAATGATGCATAGAATGCAGAATTTGATTATGGAAATTTTTGTGAATAACACGATTCTGTTCTACCGTTTCCTTGGATGTGGAAGCTTGTTCTTGATTGCTATAGCTTCCTAGCAATGTCAGCAAGGTGTTGGAATAGGTTTTAAGCCTTGAATAATCCTGCAAATACGAAATCAGTTTCCAAGTTTTTTGATGAAAATTTGCAACTTTGTTCTATGGCCTTTAGCATCTTTTTCGTGTCTCTCTCAATTAGGTTTTCTTGTGCATATGTATGTGAAGCATTCTAGGTCAAAAACAAGCCCATATGTCCATGAATTGATGACTTGAATCTTTGATTGCCAATCATATATTATCCAATCTTTTTTCAATGAAACTTTGCCAATTTAGGAAGATTTTGTCCCCTTGAGATGATGCACGAAATCTTTAGCATATAATGAGTGTTTTTGCTGCATAAAAAGATTTGACCAAGCATTATTTGATATTTTCTCATAATTAAATTTAATTAAATGAATTAATAAGGATAAAAATTCAATTAATTAATTAAAAATAAGAAAATAAATCCCTTTAAGCTCAATGGGTCGTGCATAGGGTTTGGGTAATGATTCAAGAGAGAAATTGAGGCCCATTAGCAATTTTGAAGGGTTTTAGGCAAAGTTGACTTTTCAAAATTCCCAAAAATTTCCCAACTTCTCCAATGCATATCTTGCTCAATTTTGAAGCTATGATCATGTTCTTGGACATTTTGGAAAGGTCTTGAAGTCCTCTAACCAATGCCTTTGGTTCCATGTCATTTTGATTTACCAATATCAAGTTATGGTCTTTTCCTTAAAGTGCCTTTTTGTTGACTTTTGAAAATGACCTATAATGTTGAAATTGATAACTTTTTGTGAGAGCATTTCTTGGACTTGAAGTGTGAAGATGAGTTGTGAGAAATGTCATTCTATTCAAAATGAGCTTTGGATGGGATTTTTCTGATAAACCATGAAGAAGTTATGCCTTGGTCAAGTTGCAGTTGACTTTTCAGCTGTCCAAAAATAGAAACTTTTGCATCTTGAGACTTTTTGAGCCATGTTTTGAGAATCATGATCAAGAATTGATCAAATGATGTTTGTGGCTTCAAAATAAGATGTTGACCAAAAATTTGGACTTTTGACTGTCAAATGACCATTTTGCCCCTACAGTTGACTATGGAGCAATTAGGGTTTTTGACTGTGCAATTTGATGTTGTGAGTCTTGAAACTTGACATATGGATGCTTGACAATGTTTATAGGCATGTGGGACTTGATTGGACCCTTGGAAACCTCAATTTCTTTGCAGGACCCAAAAACCCTTGTTTTGACTGTGTTAGGGGGCAATTGGACTGTGCAATCCTTGAGAGACTTTGAATCATCTGAAGATTGATCTTGGCAAATCTTAAAGAATATGGGAGGGAAAATTTTGGGGTACAACAGTTGCCCCTGTTCAATCTTCTTAGACCTGAGGATGTAGATTGGCTGGCGTGCCTTTCGTAATCCGAAGGTGGAAGATGATTGAACACTAGAGTGCCCAGAAATTTGCACTCATATAGTGGAGTGTCAGCAGTGTGACGTAGGGAATGGGCTTACAGATGCCATTTGGAGAGATGATGGATAAGAGGATGGGCTTATGGATGCCATCTGGAAGTGTGACAGAACTTTGTCGGGAATGGGCTTATAGACGCCATTTGGAGATTGTTGGTATGTGGATGGGCTTATAGATGCCATCTAGGTGTTGATCGCGTAAAATATTCCTTAGCGAGAACTTGCGTACCTTGAGAAAGAAAAGTAATTACCTAGCCTGTTACAGGAGTTGATCTTCAAACTCTTTATGTAGATGTGCCCTGGCCGGATACAGGAATCAAATCTTTAAACCCTTTATGTAGATGTGCCCTGGCCGGATACAGGAATCGAGTCTACAATCGGTTACTCACAGATGTGCTTTAGCTAGATACAGGAATCGAATTTGGAATTATTCGTCAACAGATACACCCTGGCAAGATACAGGAATCAGATCTTCAAACTCTTCAGACGTACCCTGGCTGGTTACAGGAATCGAGTCCGGAAATAGTCGTCAACAGATACACCCTGGCTGGATACAGGAATCGGATCCTCAAACTCTTCAGACGTACCCTGGCTGGTTACAGGAATCGAGTCCGGAAATAGTCGTCAACAGATACACCCTGGCGAGATACAGGAATCCGATCTTCAAACTCTTCAGACGTACCCTGGATGGTTACAGGAATCGAGTCCGGAAATAGTCGTCAACAGATACACCCTGGCTGGATACAGGAATCGGATCCTCAAACTCTTCAGACGTACCCTGGCTGGTTACAGGAATCGAGTCCGGAAATAGTCGTCAACAGATACACCCTGGCTGGATACAGGAATCGGATCCTCAAACTCTTCAGACGTACCCTGGCTAGTTACAGGAATCGAGTCCGGAAATAGTCGTCAACAGATACACCATGGCTAGATACAGGAATCGGATCCTCAAACTCTTCAGACGTACCCTGGCTGGTTACAGGAATCGAATTTGGAAATAGTTGTCAACAGGTACACCCTGGCTGGATACAGGAATCAGATCTTCAAACTCTTCAGAAGTACCCTGGCTGGTTACAGGAATCGAGTCCAGAAATAGTCGTCAACAGATACACCCTGGCTAGATACAGGAATCGGATCCTCAAACTCTTCAGACGTACCCTGGCTGGTTATAGGAATCGAGTCCGGAAATAGTCGTCAACAAATACACCCTGGCTGGATACAGGAATCGGATCCTCAAACTCTTCAGACGTACCCTGGCTGGTTACAGGAATCGAGTCCGGAAATAGTCGTCAACAGATACACCCTGGCTGGATACAGGAATCGGATCCTCAAACTCTTCAGACGTACCCTGGCTGGTTACAGGAATCGAGTCCAGAAATAGTCGTCAACAGATACACCCTGGCTGGATACAGGAATCGGATCCTCAAACTCTTCAGACGTACCCTGGCTGGTTACACGAATCGAGTCCGGAAACAGTTGTCAACAAATACACCCTGGCTGGTTACAGGAATCGAGTCCGGAAACAGTTGTCAACAGATACACCCTGGCTGGATACAGGAATCGGATCCTCAAACTCTTCAGACGTACCCTGGCTGGTTACAGGAATCGAGTCCGGAAATAGTCGTCAACAGATACACCCTGGCTGGATACATGAATCGGATCCTCAAACTCTTCAGATGTACCCTGGCTGGTTACAGGAATCGAGTCCGGAAATAGTCGTCAACTGATACACCCTGGCTGGATACAGGAATCGGATCCTCAAACTCTTCAGATGTACCCTGGCTGGTTACAGGAATCGAGTCCGGAAATAGTCGTCAATAGATACACCCTGGCTGGGTACAGGAATCGGATCCTCAAACTCTTCAGACGTACCCTGTCTGGTTACAGGAATCGAGTCCGGAAATAGTCGTCAACAGATACACCCTGGCAAGATACAGGAATCGGATCCTCAAACTCTTCAGACGTACCCTGGCTGGTTACAGGAATCGAGTCCGGAAATAGTCGTCAACAGATACACCCTGGCTGGATACAGGAATCGGATCTGAAATCACGACAGTTGATAGTAATCATCTTTGTACTGATCTTTTGTCCTGAAAAGACAAAATGTTAGTTGTATGCGATGTAATGATGTATGACATGCGTGATGTTCTCAGAATAAATGAGATTGTAGGTTCATGATGCGTGTATGCATGCTATAATGTACGAAGATGTGATGAATGTATGTGTTTTTTGTCCAGGAAAGTAAATCCTTGACGGGTGCCGGGAAGTTGAATCCTGGGCTGCTGTGGAAGAGTAGAGCTTTTGTTTCTGTTGGGGATAGGATGATTGCAAGAATACCGGTAGGAGAAGATGACTCTGTTGGGGAATAAACTTGGCGAATAGATTACTCTGCGGGGAGTGAACTCTGTGGGGAAAGAGAGGTTCTTTGTTGAGATATTGATGATAACTCCGCTGGGGATACCATTGTTGAGCTATGTTGGAAGATTTGATGAACTCCGCTAGGGATAGGAAGACTTTGCCGGGGACGATCTTTCCATGGTTGTTGGCTGAGGATAACCCAGTTATATCCTGGTGGGGAAATAACCTTTAAATAAAAAGTCCGGGAGACGCGTTCGTGCTCTGCAGGGGATAAGCTTCCAGAATCTACTGGGGATACGCTTCACGACCTGCTGGGGATATGGATTCCACTTTCCTGGGGAAACTTTTCAGATTGGACTGTACTGGGGAAGTAGCTCACTGGGTGTCCGATATACCGCCGGGAAACAATCTTGTACTAAGGCTGCCGGGGATGCTTGTTTAGGAACATTTGTATACTCTGCCGGGGAATGTTGAGATCTGCGGGGGATAATCCAACTTCCTTATGGCTGACAGTATATTAACTCTGCTTGGGGAGAGTATTGCTGACTTGCTGGAGATACTGTGCCTTGTAGGGCTGATTGGGAGACCAACTGCTTGGGGAGTAAATTGTTGAATCTTGGTGACTTCACTGGGGAATGAAGGTATCTGGGTTACATTCTTCAGCCGAAATTACCTTGGTACCTTGGTGGACGGAGCAATTAGATTGCTTAGACAACTCATTATTGCCCCTGTTTCTGATGTTACCTATAATTAATCCTTTATTTTGCATGCAAATATTTATGAGTTAGCAATTAGTGACAAATGCATATATCACAATTGAACATTGGACGTTCTTCGCAAAACAAAACGGAAAAGGAAAAATAATTGGCAATTGATCTAAAAAGTGAATTTGTATTGATTTTTTTGAATTTTCCTGTAAATAGGCGTTTATGTACAAGAGGCTGACGTCCTAGTAAGAGAACACCGCCAAACAACAGAGTTTATACAATTTGTACAAAGAAAACAAAACAGCTGTGTGAAAAGAATAATCCCACTGGGTTTCAACTCTGCTATCGCCTTTATATCTTCGAGCGTCTCATCACTTTGCTGCTCGGTTGAAGATGAAGCTGATCGATCTATGTCGTCTGAACTTGATGTAGATACCGGATTCTGGATGCAAGGTGATCCAATGAGACATAGTATTACGCTTTAATCCCTAACTTTTGCCTGGATCGCCCTTTCGGGTTTTCAGTCCACCGGGATACCCATTTTTTCCCAAGCCGCCTTTTCAGGTTTTTGACTTGTCGGGTGTACAGATTTTTCTTTTTTATTTCATCCCTCATTTTGCCCGAACCCTTTTGGTTCGCCGGGAAGCCCTAATTTTTGCCTAGGTATGTCAACCTAGCGGGTCTTTTATCATGCGTAGTATCTTTTTACTATGTCTGCATTGGCGGGGTGAGGAAGGTCGTCACCATCCATGGTGGTTAGAATCATGGCTCCTCATGAGAACACATGTTTAACCACAAATGGCCCTTCGTACGTAGGGGTCCATTTGCCCCTGGGATCACTTTGAGGAAGGATGATGCGTTTGATTACCAGGTCCCCAACTTGATACTCTTGTGGTCTGACTTTCTTGTTAAATGCCCTGATCATCCGTTTTTGGTACGTTTGACCATGACAAATAGCAGTGAGTCTCTTTTCGTCAATTAGGTTTAATTGATCAAGTCGTGTCTGGATCCAGTCATCTTCGCTCAAGCCTGCATCCTTTGTTATCCGGAGAGAGGGTATCTGAACCTCAATTGGCAAGACTGCCTCCATGCCGTAGACCAAGGAAAAAGGAGTTGCCCCGGTTGACGTTCTCGCTGAGGTACGATACCCATGAAGAGAAAACGGTAACATCTCGTGCCAATCTTTGTAGGTCACCGTCATCTTCTGCACAATCTTTTTAATATTCTTATTAGCTGCTTCTACAGCCCCATTCATCTTCGACCGGTAAGGAGAAGAGTTGTGGTGCTGTATCTTGAATTGCTCGCAGAGCTCAGTGATCATCTTGTTATTGAGATTGGTGCCGTTGTCCGTAATGATCCTTTCCGGGACGCCGTATCGACAGATCAGGTTATGTCGAATGAACCGTGCCACGACATTCTTGGTTACTGTAGCGTAGGAAGCTGCTTCAACCCACTTTGTAAAGTAATCGATCGCCACCAGGATGAAGCGATGCCCATTGGATGCCGTAGGTTTAATCTCGCCGATCATATCAATACCCCACATTGCAAAAGGCCAAGGTGCGGTCAAGACATTCAGAGGAACTGGAGGAACGTGCACCTTGTCTGCATAAATCTGGCATTTATGACACGTCCGAGAATGTTGGTAACAGTCGGCTTCCATTGTAGACCAGAAATATCCTGCCCGAAGGATTTTCTTTGCCATGGTGTGTCCACTGGAATGCGTTCCAAAGGTACCTTCATGCAGCTCTGCCATGATCCTTTCTGCTTCAGTCTTATCCACACTACGCAGTAAAGTCGAATCATGGTTTCGCTTGTATAGAATGCCATTACCGAGGAAGAACTTTGCTGCGAATCTTCTCAGAAACTTTTTGTCATTGATGGATGAACCTTCAGGGTATTCTTGAGCTTCCAAGTACCTCTTCACCTCATGATACCAGGGTTTTTCAGTTACTATCTCAGCCTCAAGATCACAATAATATGATGGTTCGTCCAGTTTCCAGATAATGATCCGGGGAGCCTCATTGTCCCACTTGACTTTGAACATGGAAGACATCGTAGCTAACGCGTCCGCCAACTGATTCTCCTCTCTTGGGAAGTGTTCAAAAGTTATCTCTGTGAAGTGGGGGATCAATGTCAACACACATTCTTTGTAAGGAATAAGGTTTGGGTGTTTCGTATCCCACTCGCCTTTGATCTGATTGATCACGAGAGCGGAATCTCCGAAGACACTCAGAAACTTGATCCTTAAGTCAATCGCCGCTTGAAGACCCATGATGAATGCCTCATACTCCGCCATGTTGTTGGTGCAGTTGAAATATAGTCGGGCAGTGAGTGGAGTATGAGTGCCTTGAGGGGATATGATCACAACGCCGATACCGTTACCCAAAGCGTTCGAGGCTCCGTCAAAGTGCATAGACCATCGGGATCCTTCCTCAGGTCCTTCATCCGGTCTAGGTACTTCACAATCAGTCACTATCATGATGCTCTCATCAGGAAATTCAAAGTTCATTGACTGGTAGTCATCCACTGCTTGGTGTGCCAAATGGTCTGCCAATACACTTCCCTTGATCGCTTTCTGAGTCGTGTACTGGATGTCGTATTCTGTCAAGATCATCTGCCATCTTGCTATTCTTCCAGACAGAGCAGGCTTTTCGAATATGTACTTTATCGGATCCATTTTTGAAATCAACAGAGTAGTGTGAGTCAGCATATACTATCTCAGCCAACGAGCAGCCCATACCAAAGCGCAGCAAGTTTTCTCGAGCAGTGAGTATCGGGTATCACAGTCGGTAAACTTTTTGCTAAGGTAATAAATGGCGTGCTCTTTTCGGCCAGACTCGTCATACTGCCCCAACACACACCCCATTGAGCTGTCAAGTACTGTCAGGTATAGTATTAGAGGTCTCCCTTCAACCGGTGGCATAAGAATGGGTGGTTCTTGGAGATACTCTTTGATTCTGTCGAAAGCGGCCTGACATTCATCGTTCCAACGTACTACCTGATCTTTCTTCAGCAGCTTGAAGATTGGTTCACAGGTGGCAGTTAGATGCGAGATGAATCGGGCAATATAATTTAGACGTCCTAGAAAGCCTCTGACTTCTTTCTCTGTCTTAGGAACTGACATCTCTTGTATGGCTTTAACCTTGGCGGGGTCCACTTGAATACCTTTGTCGCTCACGACGAAGCCTAGCAACTTCCCAGATCTTACCCCGAAGGTGCACTTGTTCGGATTCAACCTCAGCTTGTATAACTTCAGACGGTCAAACAGCTTCTGTAAATGGTCAAGGTGTTCCTCCTCAGTTTGAGACCTTGCAATCATATCATCGACATATACTTCTATCTCATGATGGATCATGTCATGAAATAAAGCGACCATGGCACGTTGGTAGGTTGCCCCAGCGTTTTTCAGTCCAAAAGGCATGACCTTGTAGCACAAGGTGCCCCACTGAGTAACAAAGGTAGTCTTTTCCATATCTTCAGGAGCCATCTTGATTTGATTATAACCTGAAAAGCCATCCATGAAGGAGAACACCTTGTGCTGAGCAGTATTGTCAACCAGAACGTCGATGTGAGGCAGGGGGAAGTCATCCTTGGGGCTCGCCCTATTTAGATCCCTGTAGTCAACACACATTCGGACCTTACCGTCTTTCTTTGGCACTGGAACCACATTGGCAACCCACTGAGGGTAAGAAGTCATTGCTAGAAACCCGACATCGAATTGTTTCATAACCTCAGCTTTGATCTTCTCGGACATCTCTGGACGCATACGGCAGACCTTTTGTTTAACCGGAGGGCAGTCTTCCTTGGTAGGCAAGTGATGGACCACAATGTCAGTATCCAACCTAGGCATGTCTTCATAAGACCAGGCAAAGATTTCCACATAATCATGCAACATCTGAATCAACCGTTGTTTCACGCTGAGCTCCAGATTGGCACCAATCTTAACTTCCTTTCTATCTGTCTCGGTACCCAAATTTACCGTTTCCACTGGCTCTTCATGTGGCTGAATGGCCCTCTCTTCCTGGAGTAACAGTCTTGCAAGCTCACCAGGCACTTCGCAATCATCTTCACCTTCATCTTCGGCTAAGTTGATCGGATTTTCGAAGTCATAACTGGCAGTAGCAGAGTCGTTATCAGTGGGATCCAGAGTGGATTGAAACCTGTATGGGTGAGTGTGTGTAAATACAGCTGTTTTGCAATATATAAAAGAAAGAAAGAAAGAAAGGGAGCACAAGATTCGAAATGCGGAAAACGTCCAATGTTTTTATTCATGCTATATGGAAATGACAAGTAATAAGCCCTCACAAATGAAGCCACAGTGCCCCGGGTAAGACATCGGGCCATAAAGTTTCAATTTATTGTTCATTACAAATAAAAACAAAGGAATTCATTACTGCGTAACAAAAGTAACAGGTATTTAGTCTTTTGCGGTCCAATTGTTCAGTCCACCGTCAATCGTCGGGTAGATCCAGCTATCAAACTCTGATTCCTCCGTATCGCCTTCAATAGCATTCACTCCCGGGTTGGTGATGAACACGGGAGGTCTTCCGATCCTTGCTTTGCGTACAGCCCTCTGAGCCTCTTTCTCAATTACAGCCCGGGCGTCCTTCAAGGAAGCCATCTTCAAAGGAAAGTCCTCTTCAATCACCGTTTCCGCTGACGCCAATGTTGGAGGTACCTCTTCAAAATGTTGAAAGGGAGTTTCAATAAACTCCCCGTCCATCTCGATATACCGGAACGAGTTCAAATGACTAACCATGTATTCTTCCTCCCCCTGCACAGTAACAATCTTCCCTCTGACAGGGTATTTGAGCTTCTGGTGTAGAGTGGAGGTCACAGCCCCAGCCTTGTGAATCCAAGATCGACCCAGCAAACAGGAATAAGATGGGTGAATGTCCATCACATAGAATGTTGAATCAAAGACTTGAGGGCCAAACCGAATCGGAATATCTACCTCACCATGAACCATCCTCTTCGACCCGTCGAAGGCTCGGACCACGATGTTACTAGGCTTCAACTCCAGACCCTCACAATCCAACCTGTCCAAGGACTTCTTGGGCAATACATTCAGCGAAGAACCGGTGTCCACCAATACGTGTGCGAGAGTCGTGCCCCTGCATTCAATGGAGACATGTAGGGCGTCATTGTGGTTCCTTCCCTTGGCGGTCAGATCTGCATCAGAGAAACCCAACCCATTGTCAGCGGTCAAGTTGGCCACACAATCAGTGAATTGATCAGCGGACGTCTCTTGTGGCACGTGAGCCGTCTTCAGGAATGAAATTAGGGCCTTGGCGTGGGCCTCTGAGCATAACAATAATGATAGCATGAAGATCTTGGACGGGGTATGCCCCAGCTGCTCAACGACGTTGAAGTCGCTCTTCTTAATAATCTTGAGGATTTCCTCTATCTCTTGCTGGGAGGCTTCAACATTAACGGTCTTTGGTTCCTCCATCCGGGCAGGCACATCAGCAATCCCTTTGCCCCGAGTGTCAGATGACTCGGCAGCAGGGGTAGAAACTTGAACAGGTGCATTCGTAGGCGTGATAATAAGAGGTCTTCGGATAACTGGTGGCGCAATGTCAGGCGAGAAGAGCCTGCCACTGCGAGTAACTTTAGCGGGACCAGTGATGTTAGTGATACTGGTACTAGTGTTGAACTCCTGCTTTACTCCAAGTACATACACATCTGCCCCATAGTGCCATGGGACAGCCTTATTAGACTTGTAGGGGAGGGGCCCCGGAACAGTAATAATGATGGGTGCAACAAACTTGATTTTGACTGGCTTCCTCGGGGGAGCCTTGGTAGGATTGTTGAAAATGGTGACAACGGATACTTCTTTAGCAGGAACAATAGGAATAGCGGTTTTCTTGAACAAAATTTCTTTGCTATCCATCAGGTTTTGGACGCCTGACTTCAGCAACGAACAACTAGTAGGGGAAACAGCACACAAAAGGCAACCCTTGCTACAGCCCGGAAATAAATTGGCTAGCAACAGGTTCCTTTTAACAGTCAATAAAGGGGTAGCAACATCATCCACAGAAACTGCATACAAGTCTTCCTCAATAGCGTTTACTCCATGCTGGGGCATAGGAGCTGTCACAACGTTGGGCCTTTCAGGTGCCTCAAACTGTATTTCCTTGGCATCGATAAGGTCCTGAACCTTATTTCTTAGGGCCCAGCAATCATCAGTAGAATGCCCCGGGCTATCAGAGTGATAAGCACAGCGGGCATTGGGATTATACTTCGGAGAGGTTGTATTTACCACCTTCGGAGCTTCTCTGACGGTTATCAAGTTGGTCGATAACAGTTGCGGCAAGATCTGTGACAAGGTCATACTAAGCCGAGTAAATTCTCTTCTGGGTCTCTCACCCCTTGGTTGGTTAGGTTGCCGAGGAGCGGCAGTAGGCTTTGCAATCACTACCACGTTGACAGCTTGGCGGCGTTCTGGTTTATTCTGCCTCTTGGGGCCGTACACAACACTGGCTTCCTTTTTAAAAGGCTTCTTCTCAGAACTTGAGGACGCACCTTTCTGTATTTTCCCTGATTTCATCCCAGCTTCTATCCTTTCCCCGGTCAGAATGAGATCTGTAAACCCTGCAGACGAATTGCCAATGAGATAATTGAAGAATGGCCCAGATAGGGTCCCTAAGAACATGTCCACTAGCTCACGGTGGGTTAACGGTGGCTGCACCCTGCCAGCCAGGTCCCTCCACTTCTGCGCATACTCTTTAAAACCTTCTCCCGATCCTAGCGACATACCCTGGAGTTGGGTACGTGTAGGAGCGAGGTCGGCATTATATTGATACTGCTTGTAAAAAGCAGTAGCCAGATCCTCCCAGTTACGAACCTTGGTTCTATCCAGCTGATAGAACCATTCGAGATGAGTCCCTGAAAGACTCTCCTGGAAGAAATGGATCCACAAGTTCTTGTCCACAGTATACGGCTGGATCTTCCGCACATAAGATCTGAGATATAGCTTAGGGCAGGACGCCCCGTCATACTTTGCAAAAGATGGTGCTTTGACCTTGTGTGGGATCACCACACCAGAAGATAAACCCAAGTCTCCGAAATCCAACCCAGGCACTTGTTGAATTTCCATGGCATTCAGGCGATCCTCTAACTGCTTGTACTTGTCTTCAGCTGGAGGGTACTTCTCTTCATTGAAATCAGTCTCGTTGTCAGAGACCACAGGACTAGGAACCCTTCCCCCTTGGGGACTGCCTTTTCCCACAGACGAACCAGCTTGATCAACCTCATTCTGCAGCGTGTTACCAAACCTCCGGCAAGTGTTGAATAGTACCGTTCTCTTCTTCTTCTTCTTCTTGACCATCAGAGCCTTCAATTCCTCCTGTCCTTGGGCTAAACTCATGATTAGCTCTTGGAATTGGGCGTTCTGAGCCTGGAGGGCCTTGATGGACTGCTCAGTAGATGATTCAGGGTTCATGATGGAGAGCTGAAATAAACAGCGAAGAGGATTAAACCACCTGTAAAAAGAGAGTACCTGCTATGCACATGATGCATGATATGTGTTTATGCAATGCATTCAAGGGTTCGAAAGTTCAAATTTGTTGTAGACAAAAAGGAACACACGTTATCATTAAGAAATAATTGTTCAGTACATCAAGGCCTCATGGGAAAACATTACAAATTAAATCAATCCCAAAAGACACTGCGCATCCTCTTTGGAGCTATGTAAGTGTTGAGAGTCTTTTCCTCGTGCAGTAGGCGGGTGAGCTCCAGGACCTTCTCCCCACTAGCATGTAGACTGGATTCAAGAGAATTCCGTTCTTCCTTAAGCTGGATCCAGCTTTTCTGCATTTCTTCCCAGGATGTAGGCATGTCAGGATGCTGAATGGTGTAGGAAACCTCTCCTTCCAATACTGGCTCTTTGATCACAGGGAGAACATGAGGATATGGCATCACTAACTTCTGGGAGCGGGCTCGTACCCACTTGAGATAAGGCTCCAACGGGATGGAGTTTCTATTCCCCAGTGTCTTGCTGTCTATCTTGTTGGGCATCCTCCAAGCTCTGATAAATCTCTGGCGAAGTCCTTGTGCATCGTTGTCGAAGTCAAAAACTATGTCAGGAATTAACATGTCATGAGGGCCGTCCCTCCGAGCATAACCAAACTGTCTCCAAGCCAAGCATGGGTTATAAGTAATACCTCCTCTGATTCCAACTAAAGGAACATTAGGAAACTCCTCGCAACGATCAATGATAGTGACATCTTCTCTGGACCGAGAACACCAATGTATATCAGCATACGTAAGAGTCATCAATCGTTGTGACCATCTCAAACCCCGCTCGTTCTTCAAAACTGATTGTGGAAGGTGAAAAATAAACCACCTTCCCAGGAGAGGAGTGCAGCACATAAGAACACCTCTTTTTCTCATGGTTCGAGTGTAACATGAGTGAAGGATGTCCCCAAGCAACATAGGTATAGGATTCCTGGACATGAAGATCTTGACGGCATTGATATCTATAAGCTGATCGGGATTCGGGAACAAAACCAACCCATAGACAAGGAGGGCCACAACTTCTTCAAAGGCTTGTAGGTCAAGGGAATTCCAACATTCTTGGGCCTTGTCAAACAGAAACCTAGCCAAAAACCCTTTGATACCACTCCTAACTTCCCAATGTCCCTTGATGTCAGATGGTTGTAGGTGTAAGGCTTTAGCAATCTCTTCAAGCTTGGGTTCCTTTTCCGTACCGTTGTAGGGTAGTTGACTAAGGATAGGGATCTTCAGAAGCCGGGAGAACTCTTCCAATGTAGGCACCAGTTGATAATCCAGGAAAGTAAAGCAGTGGTGTAGAGGGTCAAAGAACTGGAAGAGGACCTTTATCATATCTTCCACAATGTTGGTGTTGACCAAGCTGATGAGTCTTCCATGCCTCTCACTGAAAGAAGAGCTCTCAGGAATCCTGGATGTAAGTTCCTTAAGCTGAGGAGGGATCCTTACAAGACTGATCTGAATTGTCTTTCTGCGGATAGTTTCCATGTCCTACAAAACAAGAACAAAGATGAAGATTCGAACCCCTGAAATGGTTAGTCAATGCATATGATGTTGTATGATGTTATGATGTTATGATAAGGATACACCACAAATATTCACAAAAGAAAACATGGTAAAGCACACAAGTCACACCACAACCCTTAGAGTTCAGGCCAGCATGGGGTCTAGGTATTACCCTCTTGAAGTTTGTGGGCTCAAACCTGTCCTATCAGAAGTAACCGGGTTCTAAGGGTCCCAATATCATTGGATTGTTTTCTGTGTTCATCGTTTCGATTTAGCCACTGAACTGGCGACCGAAATATTCCAAGAAAACAACCCTCAACTGAGTGTAGTATCGAGTATCAACCAACCTCGGACTGCACCAAAGTCAGTTATCTCACTACCCTAAAGAGGCCAAGATGGTTCAATTAAGGTTCCTAAGGTCAGTTGATTCTTCACGACACCACGCGGCGGCCCCGTACTCTCCTTGACTTGACTCAAGGGTTACCGGTACTCACCAAAGTGCCACATCAACATAGCAGACTGCTTCAACCATGTCGGTATACCCCGCACAGTTCCCTCACAGCCTTGTTGCTACTTTCTAAGAAGGTATCCCCAGATCCGGGTTAGGATCTATAGAACTCCCAAGACAGTACCCACAATAACAAAGCAAATAATTCAGCCAATTGAAAACACAAGTGATCTTAGTCCTAAGGTACACCTCACTTTTAGATTATCCCCAGCAGAGTCGCCAGTTCTGTGATCGGTGGATTTAGAACTGACTGTTTAACGCTGGTTCGCGATATGTCACGGAAGCAAGATCACCACCGTCTTTTATTTTCTCCAACATGGACAGGACAAAAGCACAACAAAATTCCTTATGAGAATAGTTCTCGGTTCGGGAGGTAGATTTATAGAAAGGGAAGGTGTTAGCACCCTTTCTATCCATGGTTATCCATGGGCTCTTAGATACTTGCTCTTATGTTTTCAAAATGTTTGTTTGCTTTTTAAAATGTGAGTGGGTTTGAAAAAGTTTCTTTGAAAGATTTCGAACTAACTCTTGTATCAGTCCTCAAGAGTGTTTGAAAAATTCGTTTTGAAAGCTTTTTGAAAGTGTCGATGTGAAAAGAGTTTGATTTGTTTTTGAGAGAGCAAGTATCTACGAGTCATCTACCTACCCTAAGGAATTAGGCTATGTAAATGTCCTTAAGGCAGTGCCATCCCACCATTGCGAGGTAGGTAGCACCACCGTTAGAGGTGTTCGGGTCAATTCGTTTTTTAGGGACATGGTGGTCACCAGAGCAAAAGTAGGACACCTTAGAAGCTACCCTTATGCCCTTGATCCTTTTTTAATCCGAGGCAACCGTTTCGAGGTAATTGGATCATGGACATAAGGACTTACTAAAACGTCCTATACTCGACGACCACGTTTCGAAGGCAACAGGTGAGGCGTACCCTAGAAGTGGTGTGTGAATTCGTGTGTTATTTTCAGTTTAAGTTTATCTTTGAACATGGCATGGTGAGCTACGCTTGTTTTTAATTTGGCCATACATTCTTTCATGAAATTTAGAATTTAAGAGTGCGGGAATTTAAATGCGGAAAGATAAAACTACGCTATTACAAGGCGCGGGTCTATACATCACCAAAATACAAAGACCCGTTTCGTAAAAGTGCGGAAAGTAAAACCTAGTTACTATTACAATCTTCGAGCAGTTACATAATATTCGAAAAGAAAATAATGCGCGAAAAGAAATTAAAATTAGGACGTCCGAGGGTTTTGACCCTTTTGAGAAATTAAATTAAATTAAAGTCTAATTATTATTTAATTAAAGAAAATAAATTGTTTTTTTATGTTTTTGTATTTATGAAAATGAAAAAAATTAAAATTGAATGGAAACCCTAATTCTAAATTATTTTAATTATTAAGAAAATATTAAAATTAACCTAATTTACTAATTGATTAATGTACATGTTTATTTACAAAAATAAATAGTAATTAACAATAATAATAAATAAATGAGAAAAATAGTTAATTAAGAAGAAGATGAAGATGTCAAAAAAACCCTAAGTCTAGATATTTTTTATTTATTAAGAAAAGATTAAAGTTTAAAACCTAAATTAAACTAAATTAATTGTTAGAGTTTATTTACAAAACATTTTAATAGTGAAATTAATAAGAATTAAATATTAAACATTTTTTTTATTATGAAAATTATTTTAGGTGAATTAAATAAAATAATTAAAGCAATAAAAAGAATTAAAAAGAAAAGAAAATTAAAAATAGAATACAAACACAGGGGGTATCAGGCCCATAATGGAGGTGTTTGCAGCAATTCAGGCCCATCAAAACTAAGCCTTGTTGACTTTCCACGCTTGTGTGCCTGTCCATTGACTGAGGTACATGATAGACCTCCTTTTGTGGCCTTCAGATTGTGGGTCAGAGCCATCTGGCAATCCAATGCATGAGGATGTATGGTGGGACGTTGAGACTACGCTGTATTAGAACACATTGAAGCGAAAATTATGCAATATGTGAGGGACCTGGGAATCGAACCCAGGTCCCAAGGCTTGCAACACATGTCCTCCACCATCTGAGCTAGGCAACGCATTTGTATACATAATGAAAAACAAATATGATATAAAAAAACAATGGTTAGTGATATAAAACAAAAAACGCGCCAGATATTTGAACGCTCCTATCACATGAAGACACGCATGCTTCTTCTTCATCTTTGTACCTGCAACATAAACAAGTAGCGGGGGTTTTAAACCCCCACTAAGCCTATCCACGAAAAATAGCGAATAGAAGATGCGTTAACATAAATTGAGCGTGAGGTCATCATTGAATCAGGTTTCTTGCACCGAATTCATTCATATTGGTCTTGAGGTCCAATTTTACCATATGTGAAAAGCCCTATTTTGAAGCTTCTGAAACCCTAGGTTTCATCAATGGTGGATTTTGATACAAGCAGTGTTAGTCCAATTAAACGGTACCAATCGCTTCAGAAGATCATTATTAGTGTAAATCAACAATCAAAATATAACAATGATGCATAGAATGCAGAATTCGATTATGGAAATTTTTGTGAATAACACGATTCTGTTCTACCATTTCCTTGGATGTGGAAGCTTGTTCTTGATTGCTATAGCTTCCTAGCAATGTCAGCAAGGTGTTGGAATAGGTTTTAAGCCTTGAATGATCCTGCAAATACGAAATCAATTTCCAAGTTTTTTGATGAAAAATTGCAACTTTGTTCTATGGCCTTTAGCAGCTTTTTCGTGTCTCTCTCAATTAGGTTTTCTTGTGCATATGTATGTGAAGCATTCTAGGTCAAAAACAAGCCCATATGTCCATGAATTGATGACTTGAATCTTTGATTGCTAATCATATATTTTCCAATCTTTTTTCAATGAAACTTTGCCAATTTAGGAAGATTTTTTCCCCTTGAGATGATGCACGAAATCTTTAGCATATAATGAGTGTTTTTGCTGCATAAAAAGATTTGACCAAGCATTATTTGATATTTTCTCATAATTAAATTTAATTAAATGAATTAATAAGGATAAAAATTCAATTAATTAATTAAAAATAAGAAAATAAATCCCTTTAAGCTCAATGGGTCGTGCATAGGCTTTGGGTAATGATTCAAGAGAGAAATTGAGGCCCATTAGCAATTTTGAAGGGTTTTAGGCAAAGTTGACTTTTCAAAATTCCCAAAAATTTCCCAACTTCTCCAATGCATATCTTGCTCAATTTTGAAGCTATGATCATGTTATTGGACATTTTGGAAAGGTCTTGAAGTCCTCTAACCAATGCCTTTAGTCCCATGTCATTTTGATTTACCAATCTCAAGTTATGGTCTTTGCCTTAAAGTGCCTTTTTGTTGACTTTTGAAAATGATCTATAATGTTGAAATTGATAACTTTTTGTGAGAGCATTTCTTGGACTTGAAGTGTAAATATGAGTTGTGGGAAATGTCATTCTCTTCAAAATGAGCTTTGGATGGGATTTTTCTGATAAACCATGAAGAAGTTATGCCTTGGTCAATTTGCAGTTGACTTTTCAACTGTCCAAAAATAGAAATTTTGCATCTTGAGACTTTTTGAGCCATGTTTTGAGAATCATGATCAAGAATTGATCAAATGATGTTTTTGTCTTCAAAATAAGATGTTGACAAAAAATTTGGACTTTTGACTGTCAAATGACCATTTTGCCCCTGCAGTTGACTGTGGAGCAATTAGGGTTTTTGACTGTGCAATTTGATGCTGTGAGTCTTGAAACTTGACATATGGATGCTTGACAATGTTTATAGCCATGTGGGACTTGATTGGACCCTTGGAAACCTCAATTTCTTTGCAGGACCCAAAAACCCTAGTTTTGACTGTGTTAGGGGGCAATTGGACTGTGCAATCCTTGAGAGACTTTGAATCATCTGAAGATTGATCTTGGCAAATCTTAAAGAATATGGGAGGGAAAATTTTGGGGTACAACACCATTCATCCAGGTCAGTTGGAATTACCCAAAACGCCCTCACAACTTAACATATGGAAAAATTATGAAAAAAATCAAGAAATCAACGTCACAGGCCAACATGGCCCGTGTTAGGCAACACGATCGCCTGTGTTGGCCCTCAAACTCCCAAATCTTCTTTTAAGGTCCCAGGGGTTACAACACAACCCGTGTCAGGAAACACAGTCGCCCGTGTTGCACCCCTGATTTCAATCTTTCTTCATTCGCCCATCCCGAAATGGCCCGTGTCAGGCGGCACGGGTGGCCGTGTCAGGCGACACGGGTGGCCGTGTCAGGAGACACGGGTGGCCGTGTCAGGCGACACGGGTGGTCTTGTCAGGCCTCCTGTAGGTGGAATTTTGACTTTCTACGAAACTCCGAGGTTTTGCACTTTTTCGCCCTAAATTGTCATGTTTCATTCTCTGACCCTGAAAACACTAAAAAACACAACCAAAGCATAAAATACGATAAAATGAAATAAAACATTCGACAATAAAAGAAAAATAACTGCAAATAATGATAAATAACTATGTAAATACCACTGATCAAGCCCCAGGGCACATCATTGAGAATTGTTATCCATTGAAGACTTAAGTGCAGAAGATGGTAAGATCATGTCTCCTGACTTTTAAAGATGTCGGTCCCAATGTGAAGGATAATCCACTTCCCAAACATGGAGGTGGAAGTTTTGTAAATATGGTTACTGGTTGTCCTAGAGATTTTAGGATTTTTGATATTAATCTAGTCAGAGGTGATTTAGTGAAGATGCATGTTGATCCCTGTGAATTCAGCTATTATACACATGACCATGTTGGCTATAGTATTTGTAGTTCAAATATCCATGGATGCGGTAAAGTGAGATCTGGTCTTCAAGAAATGATGGATGAAGGTCTTATCCATATAATCATACCAAGGGCTGAATATGAAGAAGATGTCAATATGATTTATGGATGTCCCAGTGAATTCCATATTTTTTATGAGAATTACATAAATGATGATCTGGTACAGCTGCACGCCACATTTTTCCACATGGATGGCTAAGAGGTGCATCATTATGGGTCTTGTCAGATCTGTTGTAGGGATTCATGTGGTTGTTCTATTGTAAGAAGAGGTGTTCAATTCGTGTTAGATAATGGTACTATTAGAATCACGGGAAAAAAAGATGATTATAATGGAGTTAATGTGATTTAAGATTACTTAGTTGAGGCCATGTCAGATAATGAATATGTTTCTACTGATGAGTTTTTTTCTTCTGATGAAGGTATGTTTTCTAATCCTGATTCTGCGATGCCTGAATATTATGAAGAAGTGAGGGTGAATGTTATTGTACCATGTTTTGGTGATCTTGCTCCTGTAGAAATTGAGTACCATAGAAAGCCTAATGTTGCTCCCGTGGTTATTTGTCTACTTGGTCCTATCCCATATGAATCGAACAAAGTTGTGTCTTATAAGTATAATGTAACTATCCTAGAAGGTGGTGTGGAAATTCCTATCCAACCTTTGTCCCATGTTGAGAATATTGCTAAAGCTAGCCGGGTAACTCGCAGTGGTCGTGTCTTTGCCCCTACCTTTCGAGGAGATGTTAATTCTGGTAAGAATATTGTTGAGAATACTGAACCTAAGAAAGCGGTAGGAGAATCTAGTGGCTCCGCCTTGGAAAAGGATGTCGATGATCTATTAAAAATCATCAAGATGAGTGATTACAAGCTTCTGGATCAGTTGTTGCAACCTCCATCTAAGATTATTTGAGCAACCTTTTCTTCCACAGTAAGTTTGAGAATATTTTTACATCGATGAATGGTAGTCTCCTCATTATGGGAGATTGTTCGTTGTTGAGAAGTTTTACTCCGATGGATGGTAGTCTCATCATTATGGGAGATAGTTCGTTATTGAGATGTTTTACTCTGATGGATGGTAGTCTCGTCATTATGGGAGATAGTTTGTTGTTGAGATGTTTGTACTCCGATGGGTGGTGTTGTACCCTAAAATTTTCCCTCCAATTTAAAAAGATCTCCTCATGCTTCTAAGGTTCTCAAGTGCTCAAGAATACTCGAGAATTGATCAGATGAATCTCCATCCAAAGTAGTGGTCTACAATTAGGGTTTTGGTTTTCCCAAAGAAAATTGGACTTCTAATGCTTCAAATGGACTTCATGGTTTCTCATATGCTTCAAGGTATCCTCATACCAAATTTTAAGCCTTACATCACAAGTTTGCTCAGTCAATTAGTCAGATGATTGAAAATCAACTGTATTGGACAAAAAGTCAACTATGGTCAACATACAGTCAAACTTCAAGATTTTTGGTCAATATCAACATTTTGAACTCACATTCATCATTTGATCAAGGGTTGGTCATGATTCATTAATAAAACTCAAGTTTCATCAAAAGTCAAAAGATCCTAAATTAGGGGTTTCTTAAGGAGAAGTCAACTGAACTTTTACCAAGCATAACTTTCACATGATTCATCATAAAATTCTCAATAAAAGCCCATTTTGGTGGAGATTCAATTCTATACATCTTTGTCTCTCTAAGCTCAAGGCCAAAAATGCTTCATTTGAAACATATGGGCCAAAACATTATAGGTCATTTTAAAAGTCAACAAAAAGACACTTTTTGTCAAAGCAATTTACATCAAGATAAATTCATCAAATTAAAAAATGACCAACATGAGAGTTATAGGAGACATCTTTAGATTTACATAAAGTCTAATATCACCTTCATATGACAAAAATTGAGCAAGTTATGAGTTGCACAAGTTCGACAATTTTGAGAAAATGATTGAAATCCAAATTGAGCAAATTTGAATTTTTGGGCTAATGGGCTTATCTTTTAAAGTCCAAACGTGTTCTTGACCTCATTAGGGACCTCTAAGTCCATTCATGCACCATTTTAATTTTTATTTCATTTATTTTGATTTTTATCCATTTAAATTCAAAATTAAATCAAATAAATATTAAGTGGAGGTATAAAGCATAAAAGGCTTTTGATTCAAACCTTTTGGAGGCCCAAGGTCACATTGCAAACCGTGTGAACCTATTTTCAAAACAAATCTTCATGGTTTTGTCTTATTCCAATATATTTTCAAACAAAATCAAAGATATGTTGTACAAGGTCCAAGCCCATGCCTTAACCTAATATACTCTCCTATATATACATTTCATATTAAAACAAGAAAGGACACGAAAGAAAGGATGCAAGAACACTCTCAAAAAATATCAACTTTTGTCAAAACTAGGGAAACTCAAAATTCAATTTCCAGCCCTTCTGAAAGCGAAACATCCGTCCAAATCAACTCCTGAGGTGTTATAGAGTAAGTCTTGATCATTCTTGATGATAAAAGTGCCTGAAACACGCATCCCATACATGGCCGGTTTTGCATTTACATGAAATTTGTATTTTAATTTTTATGATGCTTTGATGTGAACTAACATTTCTAATGTGTTCCTGAGATGTAATAATGTAGGTCTAATCCCTTGCATGATACCCATGAGGCCAAAATCGTACATCACCATGTTTGAACCGTTTTGAATTATTTTGATCATATCTTATAATGTAGGATGATTTAGCTAAAACTAAGGCCACCAAAGGATTCACAAGGGTCAATTTAGGGGGGTAGGGTCCTTCTTGATTATTAACACACTTTGTTTTTGCAGCAACAAAAATCACGTCACCGGAGAAGACGACCGGAGCTAGGGCTCCGGCACATCTCTGGTCCATGTTTATAATATATTTACCTATTTTCATTTGATACACGGATGAAGGCATAGTACAACTGGTCAAGTTGAAGGCGTATAAACACAAGGGCGTGGGTTCGATCTTATCCTTTTGCAATATTTTTTTGCTATTTTCCAATTTATGCAGGTTTCACATATACTGTTTAGCGCCTATCTTCAGACCCCAACGAGTGCCTGGCTCAGTGGCAAACAATGCAATATGGAAGGCTAGAGGGCGTGGGTTCAACACCCACCTCATACAAATTCTTTTTTCCTTATTTTTGTTAACCTATTTTCTTTTCTTTTTTAATTATTAACCCTAATTATTATTAACACTAATTATTTTCTTAAACAGCCATTAACCAATTTTAATTCTTTTTTAAAACCCTAACAAATTAGGTTTAGTTTTTTAATCAATAATTAAATTTTGACATTTTATTATTATTTACTAATTAATTAGGTTAATTAATATTTTCTTAATATTAAAACCAATTAGACTTTAGATATTTTTATTAATTAAAATTAATTAGACTTAGGGTTTTAATTGTATGATTCACATCAAATTATTTTCTAAAAAAACATAAACAAACATTCAAACACTTTTCCTAATGTTTTTCTTATTTCTTTTAAATTCTTAGATGAATGTATAGGTCGTACAATTCTTGTAATAACTTAGATTTATCTTTCTGGTTTTTTTTATATATTATTATGTAATTTCTCATAGGGTGTAATACTTTAGGTTTAAATTCTGCATTTTACTTTTCCGCATTTTCTTATGTAACTGCCCCAAAGCCTTGTAATAAGCGTAGGGTTTACTTTCCGCACCTTTACTTTTTCTGCTATATTTTATATTCCTAGTAATTAGGGTTTGAATGGCAAGATCTAAAATCAATCAATAGAAAATCCTAATATAAGATAAATAACTAAATTGAACACACTTTTCACACTCACACCTCTAGGATAACCTCTCTTTGTTGCATTCGAAAATAATGATCATGTCCCTCTAAAAATAGGGATACTTTAGTAAAAGAACCTCAAATAAAGATTATAGTCCCTCGATGATCCTTCGATGTTGCCTACAAAAAATAATCTAGTCCCTCCGATACGAAATTGCTAAAGTATCTTTATATGTTGCCTTTGATGACCATACGATAACCCTACGCTTGTCCCTTCATATCCAATGGATAGGATTACCTACCAACTAATGGTATGAATAATACTATCTCTAAAGGAGAAGGAGCCGAATAAGAAAGAATTTAATGGGTAATAAACTCCTAATTGCTTGCTCATAACTTTTCTCATAAATAATACATTTTCACATTACTTTTCAAACAAATATTTTCAAAAACACCGTGTACGCATTCTTGAGGACTGATACAAGAATCATTAAAATCTCATCCTTACATTGGCGATTTCAAAATATTTTCAAATCACACACACAAAGAAATTTTTTAAAAGTGAGCTAAGCAATTAAGAGCCCATAGATAACTATGGATGAAAAGGGTTCTAACACCTTCCTTTTTCATAACTTACCCCCCTAACTCAAAATCTATCAAAGGTCTTTCCTGTTCTTTTCACCTTTCCTAAATATTGGATAAAAGAAAAGTCGGTGGCGACTCTTTCTATCCAAAATGTGTGGATAAAACCAAAAAAGTGAGTTCTCCCACTGTATTACAACATTGGCGACTCTGTTGGGGAGACTTAAAAAATGAGGGGTTACCTTAGAGTTTAGATCACTTTTACTTGCTTTAATTATTTTAATTGTTTGCTTTAACTTTAAGGGCTTTCTTGGGTTTATTATTTATTTGTAATATCCTACACCCAGATCTAGGAATTCCTTAGGTAATTAGCAATAGATCACGAAAACTGTACGACATAGACCGATATGGTTGAATTGATGGCTACGGTTAGTGTGACACTTTGGTTTGAACTAATGTTCCTTGAGTCAGTCAAGGATAACATTAGGCTTCCGCGTGGTGTCATTAGCACTAACTAACTTTTAGAACCTTAATTGAACCATCTTGGCCATTAGAAGGTAATGAGATGGTCAACTTTGGTGCAGTCCAAGGTTGGTTGATACTCGATACTACACTCATTGAGATTCGGCTCGCGGATGTTTTGGTAGCAAATTAGTTGTTGTCCTAAAATAAAACCTTCGAGAAAGATCCGTGATATGAGATTCCTAGAACCCGGTTACTATTTTAGGACAGATTGAGCCAATTAAACTTTAATGGGGAAGGTTACTTACCTATGGACTTCATGCAAGCCTTTAAACCTAGGGCTCTTGTGTGACTTGTTTGTGTTTGATATCCATCTAACACAAACATGACATCATAACATCATATCATCACGACATGACATTTTTATTAACCATTTCAAGGATCTTAGGGATCCTTGGTGTGAGATTATTATAAGCTAGATTTCCAGCAAGGGGAAAGAGGATTTATTTTCCTCTAATCAGATGTCATCAAGATCAAAGTACATTCTCTTGAGTCAAAGGCTAGGAACCACTTAATATGGTGAGCTTGATTCTTATAGAAGAACGTTCAAAGATAAAGAATCAAAGTTCTTCGAGACAAAGCTGCAACCAAATTCTTTTTTTAATATTTTAAATCCTATAAGATCCTTGAAAACATTGTGTAATACGGTGAGAGAACTGACTTCTTTTTCATTTTATCGCAAATGTTGCAGATAGCAAGAGTAGCCACCAGCTTTTCTTTTATCCAACAAGTAAAGGGTGAAAAGAATAGGAATGACCTTGATGATTTTGAGTTCGTGGGATAAGTTATGAAAAGGGGAGGTGTTAGCATCCTTTTCATCCATAGTTATCTACGGGCTCTTAATCGTTTAGCTCACTTTTGAAAATTTTCTTTTTTGTGTGTGTGTTTTGAAAATATTTTGAAATTTGCTAATGTAAGGCGAACTTTATAATGGTTCTTTTATCAATCCTCAAGAACGCGTACAAGATGTTTAAAAATATTTATTTTTGAAAGTGTGATGTGAGAAATATTTTATTTAGGAAAGTTTATGAGCAAAGGATTAAAAGTATCCTACCCACTCAAGGTCGTCCTTATACTTTTCCTTCTCCTTTAGAGATAGTGCTATATGTACCATTAGTTGGCAGGTAGCCCTTTCTTTTGGATGTGAATGGACAAGCGAAGGGTCATCGTGCGGTCATCAAAGGCAACTTGTAAGGATGCTTTAGCAGTTTCGTCAGGGACTAAATCATTTGCTTGTAGGCAACATCAAAGGGTTATCGAGGGACTTATGACCTTTTATTTGAGGGTCTTTGCTAAAGCATCCCTACATTCGAGGGACATGATTGTTATTCCAAAAGCAACAAAGAGATGTTATCCTAGAGGTGCAAGTGTGCAAGTATGTTCAATTCAGTTATTTATCTTTGAAATTAGGGTTTTACCATTGATTGATTTTAGTCTTGTCATACAAACCCTAGTTACTAGAAGTGTAAAATATAGCAGGAAAAGTAAAGTAAGAAATACCTAAGTTATTACAGGGCTTTTGGGCAGTTACATAATAGAAAAAGTGCGGGAAATAAACCCCTAAGCTATTACATCCCGGTAGCCGATACATAATAGGAAAAGTGCGAAAAATATAAATCTACGCTATTACAGTTGAATGTGCCCTATACAATTTATCTAGGAAATGTAAATACAAACGAAAGAAAAAAAAAGCAATAAGGAAAAAGTGATTTGAATGCTAATTAAAAAAAGAAGGTTAATTAATTAAATTATTAAAATGTTAATTAAAATCTAAAACCTAATTAATTAGGGTTTTAGAAAAAGGTTTATTTTTAGGTTAGTTAAAAATAAATTAGGTTAAAAAAGGATTAGGGTTAACCAAAAAATAATAGGATTAGGGAAAAGTGACAAACAAGGTTAGAAATAGAGAAAATGGGAAAAATGCCAGGGGTGAGTGTTGAACATACGCCCTTTGCCTCCTGTCTTGAATAGCTTGCCACCAGGCCAAGCGATGGTTAGTGTTAGTAGACTGTACACTGTACAATACATACAAAACTTGTAAAAATTAGGAAGTATGAAAAAACAATAAAAGGCAGGGATCGAACCCACGCCCTCCTGTACTAATGCCTTAACGTGCGCACTTCTACCACTTGGGTGGCCGTTTCATCAGGTCATATTATGAAACAAATTAAATATGTAATAAACAAAATCACTGGGTCGGGGAGGCGCCAGAGCCCTAGCTCCGGTCGTCTTCTCCGGCGAGCATGTTTTTTTATTCATGCAAAATAGCAAACGTCAGTGGTCCAGTGGTGCCCTACCCCCTAATTTGGACCTTGTGAATTCAATGGTGCACTTGATTTTGGATGATTTTCCTTGTACAAAGAGATACAAAGCAAATAATATGAAATGGTTCAAACATGGCAATGCATGATTCGATCGTTATGGGACTCATGTGATAGGTTTATCCTGCATATTGATATCTCAGAAGCACATTAGTGATATTAGTGTGCATCAAAACATAATGAAAATAAAATATGAATTTCATGCAAATCAAGAAACCGGCGAGGCATGTATGCTTGTTTCATGATTTTGAATCATCACAATCAATCCCCACTTATCCTATAATGCTTCTGGAATTGATTGGAACAGGTATTTGGCCTTGGGGAAGGCTGCAAGTAGGGTTTGAAGTTTGCCCTAGTTTTGGATAATTTTTGAAGATTTGGAATAAGATTTCTCTTGCACGATTTCTTTTCCTCTTTGTTGTATGAATGAGGAATATATAGGCTATGAATTAGGTCGACAAAAGTCGGGCTTGGACCTTGCATGAAAGCCATTTATTTTATTTTATTTTATTTTATTTTATTTTGAATTTAAATAAATAAATAAAAAATAAATGGAATAAAAATCAAAGGGGTGTATGAATAGATTCAAAGGTTCACTATGAAGCCTAGAACATGTGTTGACCTTTAAACATAAGCTTATTAGCATAAAAATTCAAGTTTGATCAATTTGGGTTTCATGCATTTTCTCAAAATTGCCTAACTTGCACCAATCATAACTCTCTCAATTTGTATCATATGAAGGTGATCTTGAACTTTTTGGAAATCTCAAGATGTCCTCTACGATCTCTGTGTTTATCATTTTTTCATTTGAAGAATTTATCTTGATGTAAGTTGCCTTGATAAAAAGTGTCTTTTTGTTGACTTTTGAAATGACCCATAATGTTTTGGCCCATGTCTCTCAAATGAAGCATTTTTTGAACTTGAGATTAGAGAGAAAAAGTTGTAGATAATTAAATTTCCTTCAAAATGATATTTGTTTGAGAAAAAATGATGAAGCATGTGAGAGTTGTGCTTGGTCAAAGTTCAGTTGACTTCTCCTTAAGAAAACTCTAATTTAGTAACTTTTGACTTTTGATGAATCTTGAGTTTTCTTGATGAATAATGATCAAACCTTGATAAAATGATAAAACTGACTTAAAAATATTGATTTTGACCAAAAATCTTGAAGTTTGACAGTATGTTGACCATAGTTGACTTCTTGTCAAATATAGTTGATTTTTAATCATTTGAACAATTGACTAAGCAAACTTGTAATGCAAGGCTTGAAATTTGGTATGAGTATTCCTTAAGACATATAAGGAACCATGAAATCCACTCGAGACATTATAAGCTCAAATTTCCTTGAGAATAGTGAAACCCTAGTTGTAGGTCAACATCTTAGGAGGAGGGTTTGTCTGGTCAATCCTTGAGTAGTCTTGAGTGCTTGAGACCTTCATGAGCATGAGGAAGTGTCTTGAAAATGGGAGGAAAATTTTTGGGATATAACAGCTGCCCCTGTTCAATCTTCTTAAACCTGAAGACTTAGATTTACATGCTCGTCATTCGTGATCTGAAGGTGGAAGAGGATTGAACAGTTAAGTGCCCAGAAATTTGCACTCACATGTGCACGAAGTAACATTATTGGTTGGTTATACTGCTTCAATGGGATTAAAGATTCCATTAAGATAGGTGATAGAGTGTCGTCAGATATGGGCTTATAGATGCCATCCAAAGTAACTATTGATAGGAGTATCAGAATGAGTCCACGCTTGACTTTATCTGAAGAATGCTTTTTCAGAATGAATTTATCTGATCTTATCTGAGGGAGATGCTTTTCAGAATTTAGTCTCTAAAGGGGGATGCTTTTCAGAATTCAGTCTCTGAAGGAGATCATTTGGTCATGCAGATAGTCTCCCCATTCTGTTTCGGGAATGTATTTGCAATCTATTTTTCATTGGTAAATTCGTCCTGTTTCGAGAATTCATACCGCTTGGTCGTATAGATAGTTGCCCCGTCCTATTTTGGGAATTAATCTGCGACCTATTTTTTTTGTTGGTATACCTATCCTATTTCGGGAATTCATGCCGCTTGGTCATATAGATAGTTGCCCAGTCCTGTTTCAGGAATTAATCTTTGACCTACTTTTTTTTGTTGTTAAACTCGTCCTATTTCAGGAATTCATACCGCCTGGTCATATAAATAGTTGCCCCGTCTTGTTCAGGGAATTAATCTGTGACCTGTTTGAAAATTACTGATGATATTCATTTGTTTGCGAACTTTACTTGAAAAGATAAAATTAGCTTTATGTAATGTTGTGATTCATGTAATGCATTAATGATGCTCTTAATATAAATGAGAATGTTATATGCATTTCGGTATGCATATGATATGATGTATTATGAAATGATGTATGGACGCAATGTGTTGTTGTTGAATCGTATCAGTAGCTCCTTGTAACAATGTCTAGCTGGGGAAAATAAATCCCGGACTGTTGCTGGGAATGAAGAAAGTGTTTCTTCAATTTCTGTGGGAATATTTTGCTGGAGATTCCTGCTTTCTGTTTGAAGATACTCTGCTAGGAATCTTTGACTTCTGATTTGGGATAGAGGAATTCAAAGAAAGTCGGTCGTTCATCGTTATTTTTGTTGAAGGATTTGATTCTTACGTACCCTGACTAGGGATAAAAATGATGGATATTTCTCTAGTGTGTTATATGTCCATGTTTCATATACCATAGCGACTCTTCTGGGGATAACAACTTTGATTAAACCCTGCTAGAGAAGATAATTTTGTTAGGAATTTACGGTGTTGGAGTAATAAACTCTGCTGGGAATTAAATTCCTATAAATTGTGTCGAGGAAATAAACTCTGATGGGGATTGGAATTTTATTGGTTGCGCTGAGGAAGTCTCCACTGTATGCTGGGGAAATGATCAAAATTCCTTATTCGCTAGGGGAACTATTGGGGATGATGATCAGGTTAAGTTATCCATTAGGGATATGGAGGTGAACTGCCGGAAGATGCCGGAATCTCTGCCTGTAGGCATATTATACTTGTTGGGGAATATATCACTGTTGGGGATAATCTTGCGAAGATGGCTCTGTAGAGATAGTTTCATGGAGATTGCTCTGTGGAGATTTATGAATGACTTAAAAATTATCCCAACTCCTAGAGTCTTCGATAAATGCTAATCCTTTTTTCATGCATATATTTGTAAATGGTAATCATATTCAAATGCATATGTTTATTCAATATAATCATTGGACGTTTTCGCAAACAAAACAGAGAAAATAAAAAACAATTTTTTGAAATTGAAACTGATTGCATTGATTTGGAAAATTTATCTATAAACATATAGTTTTATACAAAGAGACAGAAGTCCTAGTAAGTGGAAATCGTCGTGAAACGAAAAAGGTGTACAAAAAGAAAAGCACCTATGTGGAAATAATCCTATCGAGTTTCAACTCTGATATTGCCCCTATATCTTCAAGCATCTCATCTCTTACTGTTAAAAGAAGTTGACTGGATTGATCTGTACCGTTTGAACTTGACGTCGATAATTATGTTGGTTGTAAGTAGATGATCCAATGAGACATAGTCATATGATTTAATCCCTAACTTTTTCCTGGACCGCCCTTTCGGGTTTTCAGTCTACCGGTATACCTTTTTTTCCCAAGCCACCTTTTCAAGTTTTCGACTTAACGGGTGTACAATCTTTTTATATGTATCCCTAATTTATGCCCGGACCCTTTTGGTTCACTGGGATGACCTTATTTTTTCCTAGGCCAGTCAACCTAGTGGGTCTCTTTTTCATGTGTAGTATTTTTTAACTATGTCCGTGTTCACATGGTGTGGAAGATCCTCACCATCCATGGTGGTAAGTATCATAGTGCTGCCAGAAAATATCTTCTTAATCACAAAGAGCCCTTCGTATGTGGGAGTCCATTTGCCCCTGGGATCACCTTGTGGTAAGATAATGCGCTTTACAACCAAATTACCAATCTGGTACACCTGATGTTTGATCCTCTTGTTAAACGCCTTGATCATGTGCCTCTGATACATCTGACCAGGACAAACAACTACAAGCCTCTTCTCATTAATCAAATTTATTTGGTCAAGTCGAGCCTGAATTCATTCGTCTTTGTCTAAATCCGTATCTTTCATAATTCTTAGAGAGGGAATCTGGACTTCTACAGGTAAGACTGCTTCCATAGCATAGACGAGAGATAATCGGGTTGCCCCAGTTGATGTACTTGTTGAAGTGCGATAACCATGAAGAGTTAACGGTAACATATCATGCCAATCTTTATATGTCACTGTCATTTTCTAAAAAATCTTCTTAATGTTCTTGTTGGCGGCTTCCACTGTGCCATTCATCTTTGGTCGATATGGAGAATAATTATGGTGTTTAATCTTAAACTGCACGCAAAGTTCCGTGATCATAGTGTTGTTAAGATTGATACCATTATCCATGATGTACCTTTCAGGGATGCCATACCGACAGATAAGGCTGTATTTAATGAACCGGGCTACAATGTTCTTGATAACGAAAGCAAACGAGACTGCTTCAACCCACTTCGTGAAGTAATCAATAGCGATCAGGATGAAACATCATCCATTAGATGCAGTAGGCTTAATCTCTCCAATCATATCAATCCCCCATATTGCGAACGATAAAGGATAAGTCAAGACGTTCAGAGGAACCAGAGGCACATGTACTTTGTCAGCATAAATATGGAATTTGTGACAAGTTTTGGAATGGAGATAGAAATAAATTTCTATTGTTGACCAATAATAACCCGCTCTTAGAATTTTCTTAGCCATCGCATACCCGCTGAAATGAGTACCAAAGACCCCTTCATGCATATCTTCCATAATCTTCTCAGCTCCCTTCTTGTCTAAACAACGAAGCAGAGTCGAATCATGATTACGCTTGTAAAAAATTCCATTACTCAGAAAGAATTTGGCGGAAAACCTCCATAGGAATTTCTTATCATTGATAGATGCCCCTTCATGGTATTCTTGAGCTTCAAGGTATCTTTTCACTTCATGGTACCACTGTTAGAACATAGTTTGAATCTACAACCCTTGGTTAGAGTTTTGATGATAACAAATACAAAGAATAAATAAATACAAAGAACAAATATGCACCTTAAAAATTATGTTTTATGTATGCAGAAGTTCTGATCATATCAGCATCAGAAGATAATCCATAAGTGATACACGCTGAAGCAATCAGAACATACGCTAAAGATTGATCACTAGAATCTGCGTTAAATCAAAGTAAACTCTGATTCTGAACAAGAACATACCAATCCAAGTCATCAGTATTCTGAAGCGTTATTAACAAGAAAGGAGATAAGATTCTGAAGCGTTATTGATCATTCAAGACAGCATCAATTCCAACAGCTTCTTTCAGACAAGACCTTCTCCAAAAGGAAAGTGTGTTAATGACATTAAACATGCTTTATGATCAACGCCATTCCACTTCCTATATAAACAAAGTCAGCTTTCAAAATAAAACAACGATTTTTCCATATTATCAATCACATATTTCAAAGCTGCAAGCAATTTCATTATACTTTTCTAAGCTATAATTCTGTGTAATTTATCACAGTTGTCATAAACAGTTTTTTATTAGAAAAACAATAACACACAAATTGTATAATTATATTGAAACAATGTTCCTTGAGATTAACCGGACTGTGGTTGTACTCAAGAAGACTTTAACAGTTGTTAAAGTAGCTTTTGTAATCTTGTTGAGATTACTGGATTAAGATCTCGTTGGAGAGAGGCGAAATCACCTTGACGGGTGGACTGGAGTAGTTTGAGATCAAACGAACCAGGATAAAAATACTGTGTCATTAAGCGTTTAAATTAAAGTTTTCAATTAACCCCCCCCCCCCCCCTCCCCTTCTTGTGTTTTTCACATCTTAAATTGGTATCAGAGCGCCTGGTTCTAAGATTAAAAACTTAACCATGTCAGTACAAGATCCAAGCTTCAGAAAAACACTATGGTGGGACCAAGCCAAAACATCAGAAATGCCAACCATGAAGACAAGGACAAATTCAATGGCAAACCTCTAGTCTTTGATGGAGAAAACTTTGACTACTGGAAAGACAAAATTGAGAGTTTCTTTCTAGCCCATGATGTTGATCCGTGGGACATGGTGACTGATGGATACACGCATCCTGTGGATGGACGTGGTCAGAAGATAGATAGGAAAATGATGTCTGATCAGCAAAAGCGTGAATTCAAAAACCACCACAAGGCCAGAACAATTCTCCTTAGCGCCATCTCATATTGAGAAAATATCAAACAGAGAAACTGCCAAGAATATGTTTGACTATCTGAGAATGACGCATGAAGGCAAAATTCAAGTCAAAGAAACCAAGGCCCTTGAACTCATTCAGAAGTATGAGGCATTCAAGATGGAAGATAGTGAATCAATAGAAACTATGTTTTCAAGATTTCAAATTCTTGTTGTTGGACTAAAGGTTCTTGAAAAAGGATATTCTACTGCTGATCACGTTAAGAAGATCATCAGAAGCTTGCCCAAACAATGGAGGCCAATGGTCACAACACTTAAGCTAGCCAAAGATCTCAACAAAATTTCTCTAGAGGAACTTGTTAGCTCCCTCAGAAGTCACGAGATAGAGCTAGAAGAAGATGAGCCTCAAAAGCAAGGTAAGCCATTAGCGTTAAAATCTAACAGAAAATCTGACTCCAAGGTTTTGTAGGCTGTAGAAGAAACACTATTATGGATCCTCATCGGAAGAAGATGAATTGTCTATCCTCTCCAGAAGGGTGAACCAACTGTCGAAGCAGAGACAAAGGAAGTTCAGAAATCCCAGAAGATCAGAGAATCAGAATGAATCCTCCTTCAGATATAGAAAGTCTGAGTCCTCCTCTGGACACAGAAGATCTGAAGGTTCTTCAGGATACAGAAATCCAAACAACAAGGACATCATCTGCTATGAATGTAACGAGCAAGGGAACTACAAAAGTGACTGCCCAAAGCTTCAGAAGGAAAAGCCCAAAAACAAGTTTCTCAAGGAAAAGAAGAAAAGCCTCATGGCTACATGAGATGATTCTGACACATCTGAAGCTGACTCAGAATCATATGATGAAAGAGCAAACATAGCTCTCATGGCAAACGTATCAGAAGACAGTGAAGCTTCTGGTTCAGACTCATAATAAGACACTGAAGATGTATTCCCTGACTTTACCATAAACTTTACTAAGGCTGAACTTGCACAAAGTCTAAATGAAATTCTGGAAAGGTATCAGCAAATCAGAGTTAAATTCAGGAACCTGAAAAGGAATCTTGCCTCTGACTCTGAAAAGACTGAGAGTCTCAGATTGGAGAATTCTGAGTTAAGAGAAAAAATTTCAAAATTAGAAAATGATTTGAAAAACTCTCAGAAGGAAACAATCTCTGAAACTTCCAGCAATGTTGATGAGATCATCAAAGAGTATGATCACATCTTTCAGAAGTTTCTAGCTAAAAACATAGACAGAAGCAAGATGGCTTCAATGATATATGGAGTTAGTAGAAATGGCAGAAAAGGGATAGGATATCAAGGTAAGGTATCTACACCAAAAAATGCCATGGACTTTGTTATAAAACGCACACCACTCAATTCACATTTTATATATGGGCACACACATGACATAAAATATACAAGTAGTGATTATTCTGTCAAACCAAAATTCAATCAGAATTTTGGTAAAACTAACAAATCAGGACCCAAGAAAATGTGGGTACCTAAGGATAAAATCATACATGTGGCAGATATCTTTGGCAGCAAGGCTAAGACACCAATCATGGTACCTGGACTCTGGCTGCTCGCGACACATGACGGGAAGAAGGCATATGTTCCAAAGCCTGGAACTTAAGCCTGGAGGCCACGTGGGCTTTGGAGGCAATCAGAGAGGAAAGATCATTGGCTCTGGAACAATAGTTAATGGAAATCTTCCCTCTATAAGTAATGTTTTATTAGTTGATGGATTAATGCATAACCTGTTATCCATAAGTTAATTAAGTGATAATGGTTATGATATAATCTTAAATCAAAATTAATGCAAAGCTGTTAGTCAGAAAGACGAGACTATCATATTTAATGGAAAGAGGAAAAACAACATTTATAAAATAAAACTTTCTGAACTAAAGAGTCAGAATGTAAAATGTCTACTTTCTGTTAACAACGAGCAATGGGTCTGGCATAGAAGATTGGGGCATGTTAGTATGAGAAGAATATCTCAGATCAACAAACTCAATCTGGTCAGAGGAATTCCTAATTTGAAGTTTAACTCAGATGTTCTGTGTGAAGCATGTCAGAATGGCAAATTTGCAAAACCTGCTTTCAAATCCAAAAATGTGGTTTCCACCTCTAAGCCATTATAACTTCTACACATTGACTTAATTGGACCAGTAAAAACTGCTTCAGTAAGTGGCAAGAAGTATGGGTTAGTAATCGTAGATGATTATAGCAGATGGACATGGGTAAAGTTCTTAAGACACAAGGACGACTCACACTCTGTGTTTGTTACCTTCTGCAACCAAGTTCAGAATGAAAAGGATCTTAGAATCGTCAAAGTCAGAAGTGATCATGGTGAAGAATTTGAAAATAAATTTTTTGAATTATTCTTTAATGAAAAAGGCATTTTGCATGACTTCTCATGTCCTAGAACTCCCCAGCAAAATGGATTTGTAGAACAAAAGAACATAACATTGCAAGAAATGGCCAGAACCATGATTAACGAGACCAACGTTGCTAAGATTTTCTGGACAGAGGCAATTAACACAGCATGTTACATTCAGAATAGAATCTCCATAAGACCTATTCTAGAAAAGACTCCATATGAATTGTGGAAGAACAGAAAGCCCAACATTTCTTATTTTCATCCATTTGGATGTACATGAAGATGTGAAAAACACAAGAAGTGGGGGGTTGAATTGAAAAACTTAAATCAAAACAACTTAATGACACAGTATTTTTATCCTGGTTCATTTGATCTCAAACTACTCCAGTCCATCCGTCAAGATGATTTCGCCTCTCTCCAACGAGGTCTTAATCCACTAATCTCAAAGGATTACAGCAGCTACTTTAACAACTGTTAAAGTCTTCTTGAGTATAACCACAAACCGGTTTATCTCAAGGAAATCTTTTACAAATAATTGAACAAGAGTGTGTTGTTGTTTTCTAACAAAACAGTATATCACAACTGTGATAGTTACACAAATTAAGCTTAGAATAAAATAAATTTGCTAGAGCTTGAATATGCGTGATTTGGAATTCTCTGCAAATTGATGTGTGTGTACGTACGTGCTTCTTTCACAAGCAGACTTGTTTATATAGGCAAGCAAAAGACGTTGTCCATAAAGCAAGTTTAATGATAATAACACACTTTCCTTTTGTAGAAGATCTTGTCTGAAGAAAGCCGTTAACATTTAATTCTTTCTTGAATAGCCAATAAAGCTTCAGAGTCTTCTTTGCTTTAAAAGCTGATAACGCTTCAGAGTGTTGATGACTTGGTAAAGATGTCTTTGTTCAGAGTCAGAGTGTACTTGTTTAGGCGCAGATTCTGATCATAAAACTTCAGCGTAAAGCCTACTTTGCTTTCAGCGTATAATGCTTTATTGCCTATCTTCTGATGCTGATCCCATCAGAACATCTGCATATACAAGACATAATTTTAAGTAGCATATATGTTCTGTATATATATCTTTGGATTTATTTATTCTTTGTATTTTGTTATCATCAAAACTCTAATCAAGGGTTGTAGAATCAAACTATGTTCTAACAATCTCCCCCTTTTTGATGATGACAAAAACTAGATTTTTCAATTAAGAATAAAGAATAAAAAGTATAGAATTAAGAAGAAAAACTCCCCCTGAGTTGATTACTTCCCTTAAATTCTTTGAGTCCTTGAGCATCAGAATTTGACTACGTCTTTCATCAGAGTTTTGTACCCGTTCAAGCTTTTCAGAAGAAAGAAATTAAGTAGATCAGAATGTTTGAGACTTATGTCTCAGTAATCCGTTATTGAAAATATCTTATTCTTTCTCCCCCTTTTTGTCAGTTATCAAAAAGAACATATAATCAGAGCCAAAAAGGATTTATATTAAAATTAGAAGCAACGATAAGAAGTTCAAAACAGCAGCAATGTAGAAAATATTACAGATAAACATATTTTAAAAACAAAGCAAAATCTAAGATGGAGGAGGAAGGCGCGTGAACAAAGCTTCCAACAAGCCCTTGATCTGGGTGTTGGTTTCCTCTTGTTTGGTTAACATGCTCTTAATTTTAGAAATTTTATCATCCTGTTTATCCATCCTTTCCCGCATAACAATATCTGCTCTCTTCAGTTCTTCCAGAGTCTGCCTTTCATAGGAGGAAGCTTGAGAATCTTCAGTAACTGGATGCTTCTCAGAGCATTCTGCAACATGATCTTTTTGAACCAATTCCTCTGCAGGAATCATCTCATCTTGAGCAGCGGTCAGAGTAAGACATTCTAACTCTTTTTGAACTTTGTCTACTGGACGATGTTCTGACCAGGGAGCATTGTCCAGAGGGAGAATCTCTTCCTTGAGCAGTTGGCTCAAAACTTGGTCTTCAATTACCTTTAGCAGATTACTAAAATTCTGTTGAACTTTTCCGTAGCTATGTTCTTGCATCTTATGAGTTTCAGAACATATCCATTTTCTGAAACTTGTCCAAAGATAATCTGAAGCAGCAGGATTAATCATCTCAAGACTAGCTTGCTTCAGGGAGGTTATCCGTTTCTGCATTTCTGTTTCAAACATCAATAAACTAGTACCAACATCTGGTGTGGGTTCAGATGTTTTTGGTTTTGGAATGGCTGTTTTGTGAGTTATGGAAGCAAGACGTTCAAAAACAGTTAGATCAATGACAAGTTTAGCGTTGTCATCTGGATTGCTCTTTGGTGAGGAAGTGGGAGAGTCTGGTATAATTATTGGACTAGTTGGGGAGTTTGGTGGAGTTGATTCTAGTGAAGAGGGAATTTGGGGAATATCCAGAATGGTGAGGGGCATACAGATGGTCAGAGGTTCAGTGATACCTGGAATAGGAATGGTATCAGAATCTGAAGTGGGTTCTTCAGATTGGTTGGATTGAGTGTTATGAGGTTCGGGTTCACAAGTCTCAAAAGATTGGATCTCAGAAGTTTGAACTTATGGTTGAAATAGTTCAGGTTGTGGAGATGGTGGATGAATATCTAGTTGAGGAGATGGAGGTAGTGGTATTTCTGGTTGTGGAGAGAGGGGAATTTCTGGTTGTGGTGCTTCTGTAGCGGTTTCAGAGTTTGGATTTTCTGGCGTGGGAGCAGAAATATTATGGTCAAAAGTTTCAATATCTGACAAAACTTTTGCAAGTTATGGTGGAGTTGTTTCAGTATTTGGATTGATAGGTAGGGAGTGAGTTCCTCTAAGACTTAGAGTTTCAGAGGGGTCAAAACCTATGTAAAAATCATCAAAGGTTTGAGGGGTAGGAATTTCTGAATGGGTAGGTATTGGTTCAGATGTTGATATAGTAATTGATTCTAAAACATTAACAGTAGAAGGATTACCTTTCCTTTTAGCAGCTTTAGGACTCCGCTGGGATAATCCTTCTGCTGCTGCCTTCATTTTCTTGTTCTTCTTCAGCATAACTTCTGGAGCCTTCTGTTGCAAGTCCTGAATATTTAAATCTGGTGCAGTACCATCTGCCTTGCATGCATCCAGATATCTGACGATAATCTCAGGCTTGGAATCAATTTCTGAGAACATAGGGAAATCATCCAGAGGGATTCTTCTGGAAGTAATGGTTGCAAAGGATGTAACATTGGGTTCCTTTATGATTTTCTCAATAATCTTCATCTTTTTCAGATTCTTTGCATTTAAAGGCTTCCCAGCAGTTTCCTCTAGAGAGCTGATTTCCTGTGCTTCTGTTAGATGCTTTATCAGCCTATTCTCTGTCAGAATATCTGATATGAGCCTTCCAAGGGGTATCCAGTCCCTTTTAGTGCGCTCATCTTCTCTAGTCTCCTTAACACTGGTCCTCAGATGATTGAACATCAAATGATCCAGATTCACCTTAGTCTTCTGGGAGATGAAATAGATCAGAAACTACTGATCAATGTTTATGTAGTCAAGAGAGCTGGTTGGCTTCCTGTGATTGATGCATCCCAGAATTATCTTGGCCCATATTCTGTGATGATCCTTTAGATCCCTTATCTTACTTGAGGGAAGACCCAGGGTGAAAATTTCTCTAGCAATTGAAGCGACATCAGCACATCTTTCAGCCATGTCTATACACCTTACGCCACCACCAATGTAACCTATCAGTCTTGCAATAAGATCTTCAGTTATGACTATCTTCTTCCCCATTACATACGAAGTGACTTGATGGTTGGAGGATGAAGCATGAATCCAAAATTCCCTCACAAGGATTGGGAATGTTGGACCTAGAAGACGGTCAAAATACCTATTCCATCCTTGAGCCTTTACTTCTTCAGAAAGATTGAACCCATTTTCTTGAAGAATTTCAAAATCCACAATCAGTTCTGAAAGAACTTCTAGGTTTTCAATGGGCGTGAGAAGAGTTCTGAATGGTTCTTCATATTGTTCCATGGATTCTATTCTCTGAGTATTGGTGTTTGGGATGCTTGAGGAAGCCATGTTCACACAGAAAATTTGAGAAGAAAATGAAAGGGTTTTGGAAAAATGCAAACTGAAAACAATTAGATTGTAGAGAAAGTGAAAGTGAAAGAGTATAAAGAGTGAAAAATGCGTTTAAATATATTTTGAAAACAGAAACTGCAAGAGAGAGAAACAATTTGTAATGATTATAAGCATTAATGACAGCTGATTTTAGGGGATTCAGAAAGATATTGGAACAGTTACCCATGACATGTGTCTCAATGCACCCAATCAGCGCTTTTGTCCTTTCAGAAAAGTGAACGCGTGTTCAGCCTCAGAAGGTAGCTGATGAATGGATGACAACTGTTTGCTTACGTGAACAACACACTTCTATCCTTGAAATGAAACACTCAGATCTTCATGGATAGATTCTGATACAATATGTACTTCTAAAATTCTGAAGGCAGGTTGATCAGCAGTTCACAGAAAATAACCAAAATTCAGAAGGTTAAGATATGTAAATAAAACAGTTTATTCTGGGCAAAGCTTCATGCTGAGATGTTTCAGAATGAAGTTGAACCTATCTTCAGAAAGAGGTTTTGTAAAGACATCAGCCCATTGATGGTCTATGTCAATGAATTTTAAATTTAGAATCCCTTTCTGAATATAGTCCCTAATAAAGTGATGTTTTATTTCTATATGCTTAGCCCTAGAATGCAAAATAGGATTTTTACTGAGACAAATAGCAGAAGTATTATCACAGAGGATAGGGATGTTACTCTCAAATATATTGAAGTCCTCAAGTTGACTTTTCATCCAGAGCATTTGTGTGCTGTATCCAGCTGCTGATATGTATTCAACTTCTGTTGTTGATAGAGCTATTGTGGATTGTCTTTTGCTGGACCATGAGATCATATTTTCTCCCATAAACTGGAAGCTTCCAGAAGTACTTTTACGTTCTACTGTCTCCAGCAAAATCAGCATCACAGTATCCTACTAGGCTGTAATCATTTGATTTTCTATAAAACAATCCCAGATTAGCAGTACCTTTCATATACTTGAAAATTCGCTTAACTGCTGTTAAGTGAGATTCTCTAAGATCTGATTGGAATATAACACAAATGCAAACCATTAATACCTCTGTAGACCTTCTGTTCTACCTTTTTACTTACCTCTTCTTTTTCCAGAATGCACGTGGGATGCATTGGAATCCTTGATGGCTTACATTCTGAGAGATTAAATTTCTTCAGAAGTTCTCTGACATATTTGCTCTGATGAATGTAAGTTCCTTCTGGGGTTTGATTAATCTGAATGCCCAGAAAGAATTTTAGTTCCCCCATTAGGCTCATCTCAAACTCTACCTGCATACATTTAGCAAACTCTCTTCCCAGAGAGGGTTTAGTGGATCCAAATATGATGTCATCGACATAAATCTGACATACTAAATTGTCATTCTTAACTGTCTTACAGAACAAGGTTGTGTCCACTTTCCCTCTGGTGAATTCCTTTTCTAACAGGAAGTTACTTAGTCTTTCATACCAAGCTCTGGGAGCTTGTTTCAGAACATAGAGTGACTTCTTTAGTTTGAAAACATATTCTAGATTTTTGGAACTTTCAAAACCAGGGGGTTGGTGCACATATACCTCTTCTTCTATATAGTCATTTAAGAATGCACTCTTGACATCCATCTGATACAGCGTGATGCCTTTATTAACAGCAAATGAAATTAAAAGTCTGATAGATTCTAACCTAGCGACTGGAGCAAAGGTTTCTGTATAGTCTATCCCCTCTTGCTGACTATAACCTTGTGCTACCAGATGTGCTTTGTTTCTGATGACTTCACCTTGTTCGTTCAGTTTGTTTCTGAACACCCATTTTGTACCAATGACGTTAAATCCTCTTGGTTTGGGAACCAGATCCCATACATCATTTCTTATGAATTGATTTAGCTCCTCTTGCATTGCCAGAATCCAGTCATTATCCAGAAGTGCTTTATAAATTGTTGTTAGTTCAATCAGAGAAACCAGTCCCATGAGGGATTCTTTAGAGTTTCTGAAGGTAGATCTTGTTCTGATTGGATCTTCCTTCCTTCCTAAGATTGTTTCTTCTGGGTGATCAATGCTACTTCTGGATGGTCTTTTCTGGAGTTGATCAACAGAAGGTGTTGGGTTGCTTGCAGTGACTCTTTCTGATGTTGAGGGAGTGTCTCTGTTGAGAGCCTCTGATGAGTTGTCTTCAGTACCTATGAGTTCAACTTCCATACCTGCAAGGAATTCATTTTGCTTTGACTTTTGAGAGTCAAGCTTATCATCAAACTGAACACTGATTGATTCTTTAACAATCTGTGTTTATGTATTGTATACTTTGTACCCTCTTGAGCGTTCAGAGTATCCTAACATAATACACTTTTATGCTTTAGAGTCAAACTTGTTCAAATAATTTTTTGTATTCAAAATAAAACATGTACATCCAAATGGGTGAAAATAAGAAATGTTGGGATTTTTGTTCTTCCACAATTCATATGGAGTCTTTTCCAGAATAGGTCTTATGGAGATTTTATTCTGAATGTAACACGCTGTGTTTATTGCCTCTGCCCAGAAGATCTTAGCAACATTAGTCTCGTTGATCATGGTTCTGGCCATTTCTTGCAATGTTCTGTTCTTTCATTCTACAACTCCATTTTGATGGGGAGTTCTAGGACAAGAGAAATCATGCAGAATGCCTTTTTCATTAAAGAATAACTCAAAATCTTTATTTTCAAATTCTCCACCATGATCACTTCTTACTTTGACGATTCTAAGATCCTTTTCATTCTGAAATTGGTTGTAGAAGGTAACAAACACAGAGTGTGACTCGTCCTTGTGCCTTAAGAACTTTACCCATGTCCATCTGCTATAGTCATCTACGATTACTAACCCATACTTCTTGCCACTGACTGAAGCAGTTTTTACTGGTCCAAATAAGTCAATGTGCAGAAGTTCTAATGGCTTAGAGGTGGAAATAACATTTTTGGATTTGAAAACAGGTTTTGCAAACTTGCCTTTCTGACATGCTTCACACAGAGAATCTGAATTGAACTTCAGGTTAGGAAGTCCTCTGACCAGATTGAGTTTGTTAATCTGAGATATTCTTCTCATACTAACATGTCCCAATTTTCTGTTCCAGATCCATTGCTCGTTGTTAACAGACAGAAGACATTTTACATTCTGACTTTTCAGTTCAGAAAGTTTGATTTTATAAATGTTGTTTTTCCTCTAACCATTAAATAGGATAGTCCCATCTTTCTGACTAACAGCTTTGCATGAATTTTGATTGAAGATTATATCATAACCGTTATCACTTAATTGACTTATGGATAACAGGTTATGCATTAATCCATCAACTAATAAAACATTACTTATAGAGGGAAGATTTCCATTACCTATTGTTCCAGAGCCAATGATCTTTCCTCTCTGATTGCCTCCAAAGCCTACGTGGCCTCCAGGCTTAAGTTCCAGGCTCTGGAACATATTCCTTCTTCCCATCATGTGTCGTGAGCAGCCAGAGTCCAGGTACCATGATTGGTGTCTTTGCTTTGCTGCTAAAGATATCTGCCACATGTAATATTTTATCCTTAGGTACCCACATTTTCTTGGGTGATGATTTGTTAGTTTTACCAAAACTCTAGTTGAATTTTGGTTTGACAGAGTAATCACTACTTGTGTATTTTATGTCATGTGTGTGCCCATATATAAAGTGTGAATCAAGTGGAGTGCGTTTTATAACTAAGTCCATGGCATTTTTTGGTGTAGGTACCTTACCTTGATATCCTATCCCTTTTCTGCCATTTCTGCTAACTCCATAGATCATTGAAGCCATTTTTCTTCTGTCTATGTTTTTAGCAAGAAACTTCTGAAAGTTGTGATCATACTCTTTGATGATCTCATCAGCATTGCTGGGAGTTTCAGGGATTGTTTCCTTCTAAGAGTTTTGCAACTGGTTTTCTAATTTTCAAATTTTTTTTTAACTCAGAATTCTCCAATCTGAGACTCTCAGTCTTATCAGAGTCAAAAGCAAGATTCCTTTTTAGGTTTCTGAATTTGACTCTGATCTACTGATACCTTTCCAGAATTTCATTAAGGCTTTCAGCTAGTTCAACCTTAGTAAAGTTTATAGTAAAGTCAGGGAATACCTCTTATGTATCTGATTCAGAGTCTGAATCAGAAGCTTCATTGTCTTCAGTTACATTTTCCATGAGAGATATGTTTGCTCTTTCATCCTCTGATTCTGAGTCAGCTTCAGATGTTTCAGAATCATCCCATGTAGCCATGAGACTTTTCATCTTTTCCTTGCCAAACTTCTTTTTGGGCTTCTCCTTCTGAAGCTTTGGGCAATCACTTTTGTAGTGCCCTTACTCATTACATTCATAGCAGATGATGTCTTTGTTGTTTGGCTTTCTGTATCCTGAAGAACCTTCAGATCTTTTGTGTCTAGAGGAGGATTTTGACCTTCTGTATCTGGAGGAAGATTCATTCTGATTTTCTGATCTTCTCGGATTCCTGAACTTCCTTTTCCTCTGCTTCCACAGTTGGTTCACCCTTCTGGAGAGAAGAGACAGTTCATCTTCTTCTGATGAGGATCCATCAGAGGTTTCTTCCACAACCTGCAAAACTTTGGAGTCAGATTTTCTGTTAGATTTTAAAGCTAATGGCTTACCTTGCTTTTGAGGTTCATCTGCTTCTAGCTCTATCTCGTGACTTCTGAGGGAGCTAACAAGTTCTTCCAGAGATATTTTGTTGAGATCCTTGGCTATCTTAAGTGTTGTGACCATTGGCCTCCACTGTTTTGTCAAGCTTTTGATGATATTCTTAACGTCATCAGAAGTGGAATACCCTTTGTCAAGAACTTTTAGACCAGCAACAAGAATTTGGAATCTTGAAAACATAGTTTCTATAGATTCACTATCTTCCATATTGAATGTCTCATACTTCTGAATGAGTGCAAGGGCTTTAGTTTCTTTGACTTGAATGTTGCCTTCATGCGCTATTCTCAGAGAATCAAACATATTCTTGGCAGTTTCTATGTTTGATATTTTCTCATATTCTGAATATGAGATGGCGCTGAGAAGAATTGTTCTGGCCTTATGATGATTTATGAACTCACGCTTTTGCTGATCAGACATCATTTTCCTGTCTATCTTCTGACCACGTCTATCCACAGGATACGTGTATCCATCAGTCACCATGTCCCACAGATCAGCATCATGGGCTAGAAAGAAACTCTCAATTTTGTCTTTCCAGTAGTCAAAGTTTTCTCCATCAAAGACTAGAGGTTTGCCATTAAATATGTCCTTGTGTTGTACCCCAAAATTTTCCCTCCCATATTCCTCAAGATTGGTCAAGAATGATTTTCAAATGGCTCAAGAGTTAGACAGTCAAACCATCTCCTAGGACAGCTGAAATTAGGGTTTTGGTTCTTTCAAGGAATTTGGGGGGTTCTCAATGGTTCAATCAAGTCTCATAGGCCTACATACATCCTCAAGCACCTACATGCCAAGTTTCAAGACTCACAGTGCCAATTTGCACAGTCAAAAGCTCCATTTGATCTACAGTCAACTACAGGGGCAAAATGGTCATTTTGCAGAAAAAAGTCAGAATTCTTGGTCAACATCTTATTTTGAGTTCACAATCATCATTTGGTCAAATCTTGATCATGATTCCACAAGAATAGCTCCAAAAATTATCAAGATGCAAAAGTTACTATTTTTGGACAGTAGAAAAGTCAACTGTACCTTGACCAGGGCATAACTCTTTCATGGTTTATCAGAAAAATTCCATCCAAGGCTCATTTTGAAGAGGATACAACCTCCTACAATCCATCTTCACACTCCAAGATCAGAAAATGCACTCATAATAAGTTACCAATTTTTACATTATAGGTCAATTTCAAAAGTCAACAAAAGTACACTTTGAGTCAAAGTCCATAACTTGAGATTGGTAAGTCCAAATGACATGGGACCAAAGGCATTGGTTTGAGGACTTCAAGAGCTTTCCAAAATGTCCAAGAACATGGTCATATGATCAAAATTGAGCAAGTTGTGCATTAGAGAAGTTGGGAAATTTTCATGAATTTGCAAAAGTCAACTTTGCTCAAAACACCTTCTTTTTGCTAATGGGCCTCAAATCTCTTCTTGAAACTTCACCCATGACTTATGCACGACCCACCAAGATGAATTGGATTTATTTTCTTATTTTTATTGATTAAATGGATTTTTAATACATATTAATTCATTTAATTAATTTAAATCATAAGAAAATAGAAGATTTGATTTTTAAATCAATTTGTGAACCAAATATGATCAAAACATGCTGGCAAATTCGTGCACAAGTCAAAGATACAAAAAAAATCCAAATTTGGCAACATTGTTCAATCATGGAAAATCAAGAATATTTGATTTTCAATCAAGGATTTAATCTTCAATGCACATGGATTGGATCCAAAACTTTGACCTAATTTGTTTCTCCTATATGTATGCAAGTAAACCATGACCTAGGACACGTGAAAAAGCTGCAGAAACGACCCTATCAAATTCAAGAAATTTCAAGAAAAGTCAAAACCTGTTCTTGCATTCTAGGCCAATTCAAGGCGTTTTGACCATCCAAATACATTGTAGGAGGTACCAGGAACGATTTGCAATCCAATTCAAGCACCAAAGCTCAAAGAATCGTCACATACAGTCCCACGGTTTTCACTTTTGATTCAAAACTATATATCTTAATTCATGCGCATTTAACATGTTTTTGTGATGGTTTTGCATTGCTAGAGATCATAGAAATCTAATGGAATGATTTAATTGAACCATGGTGCCCTGAATCGAGATATGCCATGACTGAATCTCTAGGGTTTTCAAGCTTTAAATTAGGGCTTTCTAAATCAGGAAAAATTGGGACTAATAAGATACATGGTTGAAATCGTGAGGCCAAGACGAACACAACCCATACCTCGCGAAATATTTATGCTTGCTATATTTATATTCGCTATTTTTCCTTGCAGGAGGTAGTGGAGGTTGAAAACCCCCGCTATCTGATTCTCTTTTACACAGAACGAAGGTTGAAGACACTGACGTGTTGGCATATGGTTGGCCAATTTGAAAAGCGCGCGTTTTGCTTTTTATTTTACAGCATGTTGATTGTTTGATATATAATGATTGCTTATTATCCAAATAATAAAAAGATGCATGTGGTGTACTGGCAGGGATGCTGGTCAATGAGTGTTGGGACCTGGGTTCGAATCCCAGGTCCCCCCAAAACATTTATTCCCTTTTTTCTTTATATGTTCACATGCAGATTTCAAAAGATAGTCTACCATGCACCTCTAACCTCAAAACACAAGATGTCTCCAAACTCAAATCCAATGGCCAGAATGGAGTCCTCACCATAGTCTCCAGTCAACGCACATGCATGGGGTGGCCATAGTCAAAGCAGGCTTGAGCATTATTGGGCCATAAAATTCCAGAATCACCTCCTAATTTGGGCCAACACCCCCTGGGTTTATTTCTTTTTCTTCTTTTATTTTTTATTTAAATTGTTTTTTTTACTATTATTAATTATTATTATTATTACTTAATTAACCAAATTAATATTTTCATAATAAAAATCAGAAAACTAAAAAATATAATATTTTTTTATTTATTAAAATTAATTTCACCTTTTCATTATTTTTGTAAATAAATAAGTAATTAATTAGTTTAGTTTTAATTAGGTTAAGTTTGACTTTTTTTTCATAATAAATAAAATTAACATAGAATTAGGGTTTTTAATAACTTTTAATCATTTTTATTTTTATTTTCTTAAACATTCAAAAACCAAAAAATCTTTTTATTTTAGTTAATTAATTCAATTATTAATTTAAACTAATTTCTTTAAATCAAAAGATAATCACAATATGCTTTGTTGAACAAAAAGGGTCAAAACCCTAAAAACTCTCCGATTCAATTTCTCTCGCGCGTATGATTATTTTTTATTCATAATTTTTTATCATATAATTGTATTTGCTCTGAGGATGTAATAGCTTTAATTAGGACCTTTTACCGCTTTACATTTATTTTCCGCAATTTACTTTTTTAAGGGTTTGTTTTTTGGCGATGTAAATACCCGACGCCTTGTAATAGCTTAGTTTTATTTTCCGCAACCCTTAACTGCTAGATGTATGAATAATAGGCTATGCATGGAAAGACTTATCTTAAACTTAAAATCAATCGTAACTCACCATAACATGTACAAAGATAACATAACTGAAATCTGACACGCTTGCACATGCCACTCCTAGGGTACGCCTCACTTGGTTGCCTCGATGTGGTCATTGAGTATAGGGTGTTTTAGAGGTCGCCCTCCTGTCTAAAGATTAAAGTTGCCTCGAAACGGTTTCCTCGATAAAAAAAATGATCTAAGACATTAGGGTTATCGCTAAGGCGTCCTACCATTGCTTTAGTGACCACATGTCCCATTAATCGAATTGACCCAAAAACTCCAACGACGGTGCTACCTACTTCTCAATAGTGGGATAGTACTGTCTAAAGGACATTTACACAGCTTAATTTCTTTTGAGTAGGTAGAGGTTCTCAGGTACTTGCTCTTTCAAAACAAAATAACTTTTTCGCGCTTACACTTTTCAAACAAAAGTTTTCAAACAAACACTTCATACACTCTTGAGGACATATACAAGAGTTAAATCGAAGTTTTCAAACAAAACTTTTTTCAGACCCACAATCACAAAGCAAACTTTTGAAAACATAGTGAGCAAGTACCTAAGAGCCCGTGGATAACCACGGATAGAAAGGGTGCTAACACCTTCCCTTTCTATAATCTACCTCCCGAACCCGAGAAACATCTCGAAAAGGAATTTTGCTATGCTTTTGTCCTTTCCTAGTTGGAGAAAATAAATGACGGTGGCGACTCTTGCTCACTGTGACATTTTGCGAAACGCAAACGCGAACCAGCATTAAAAACAGTCAGTTATATTTCCACCGATCACGGAACTGGCGACTCTGCTGGGGACTTTTTATAAGTGAGGTGTACCTTAGGACTAGATCATTATGTTTTCAATTGTATGCTTTGTATGCTTTAACTTTGTGGGCTTGTATCGGAGTTTTATAGATCCTAATCCGGATCTGGGGTACCCTTTTTTAGGTAAGTAGCAATAAACTGTGAGGGATTTGTCCGGCGTAGACCGACACGGATGAAGCAGTAGATACATTGGTGTGACACCTTGGTCCGTACCGATATCCCTTGTGTTGGAACGAGGAGAATCTGGGTCTTCTGAGGAGTCATTAAGCACCAGCTGACCTTAGAACCTTAAATTGACCAACTTGGCCATAGAACAGTAGCAGTATGCTACACTCATTGAGACTAAACTCTCGCGATGGTTCCGGCCGCAAGAAAAGGTTTCCAAAATGGAATTATGACCGATTGAGGGTAGTCAGTGATATTGAGATCCTCTAGAACCCGGTTACTATTTTTAGGACAGGTCTTAACCAACTGAAACTGAAAGAGGGTAGTACCTAAACTTCATGCCAGCCTGAGATCTAAGGGCTCTTTTGTGTGACTTGTGTGCCTTTTCCATGTTTGCCTTTTGTGAATACTTGTGGTGTGCCTTTACCATGACATCATAACATCATAACATTGCATACATCCTGCATAAGGACTAACCCATTTCAAAGACAAGAGGGTTTCATCTTTGCTCTGTTTTGTAGGACATCATGATGCCCATGCGTAGGAATACTATCCGGCTCAACTTTGTTCAACCACCTATTTTGCTCAAAGAATTGGTTGACAGGATTCCAGACACTACTTCCTTCATCAGAAGGCATGGTTCTCTTCTCGGTTTAGTCACCTCAAAGTGGGACCAACAACTGATGAGTGTCCTAGTCCAGTTTTATGATCCGCTATACCATTGCTTCACCTTTCAAGACTTCCAGCTGGTCCCTACCCTGGAAGAATTCTCTGAGTTTCTTGGTATCTCTGTTTTGGAGCAGACTCCATTTACTGGTTGGGAAAAGACTCTCAGGCCTGAAGAGATTGCTACAGCCCTTCACTTGACCAAAGAGGAGGTAATGGCTAACTGGGAGACTAGAAGTGGAGTTAAGGGTTTTTTGGCTAAATTTCTGTTTGGCAAAACTAATTGTTTCTGGAATGACTTAGACTTCAAAGCGTACGAGGACATTTTGGCTCTCTTAATCTATGGTCTGGTATTGTTTCCAAATCCTGACACCTTTATTGATGTTAATGCCATAAGTATCTTCATCTCTCGGAACCCTGTACCCACCCTCTTGGGTGATATCCTTCATCATCTTTATACTCGTACTGCCCGAAAACGGGGAACTTTGATGTGCTGCGCTCCTTTATTGGCGAGGTGGTTTATTTCGCACCTCTCTAAATTTGTACTGAAGAACGAAGAAGGAAGGAGTTGGGCTCATAGGATAATGTCTCTTACTGATAAAGACATTATTTGGACTCTCAGAGGCTTAGATGAGGTGGCCGTCATTGATCGTTGTGGAGAGTATCCTAATGTTCCATTGATCGGAACCCGTGGAGAAATCTCTTATAACCCATGTTTAGCTCTCCGCCAGTTTGGAAGATCCATAAGAGAAGGGCCTCATGAGATGTTGATACCTCATATCGTCTTTGATTTTCAGGTAGATAGCGACGAGCTGCGTCGTAGATTCATCAGGGCTTGGGATAGAGTTCACAAGTCTGACCCACTTGAGTTGGGACCAAAGACTTCCCTACCTATGGAGTCATATTTCAGATGGGTCCGCATCCGTGCCCAGAAGTTGGGTATGCCATACGAAGCTGTCAGGCCTATTACTCTTGAAGCTGCTGATAAAGATGGGGTTCCTCCAACTATTCTTCATCCTCATACACCCACTGATGTTGGCACACTGAAGAGGTCTTGGGCGCAACTGCAGGAGGAATGGGATTCTTATCAGGAAAGGTTCAATGAACAGGAACAGAAGATCCAGAAGCTGATAAAGCAATTGGAGAACGAATGGATCCTGAATGATTATATCCGCACCGAGAAGAAGAGGCCATGGGAGCATTGATGGACCTTTAATGTTTCTTTTACAGCTTTTGTTTACTTTTAAGTATTTTCATTCTTGTAACGCCTAAGGGCGGTTTGTTGAACAATTTAAATTCCGAAGTTAAAACTAATAAAGTGTGTTTCTTTTTTTGTCTACAAAGTTGAATCCCGATTGTCTTTGAAAACATAAAGCATACGCATTTCATTTCATCATATGCATAACAGGTACCCTTTTTACAGGTCACTTATCTTCTTCGCTGTTTATTTCAGCAGTCATCATGTCTACTGAACCTTCCACTGAACAAGCTATCAAGGACCTCCAGGCCCAGAATGCCCAGTTCCAAGAGATGGTTATGAGCCTAGCCCAGGATCAACAGGATTTGAAGACTCTGATTCTGAAGGAGAGGAAGAAGAAGAAGAAGAGGACCGTCTTGTTCAACACTGGACGCAGATTTGGGAATGGACTGCAAAATGAGGTTGATCTGACCACCTCATATGTAGGGAAAGACAGCCCACAAGAGATAAGGGTTCCTAGCCCCGTAGTCTCCGACAACGAGATGGATTATGATGAAGAACAGTATCCTCTTGCTGAGGATAAGTACAAACAGTTGGAGGACCGCTTGAGCGCTATGGAGATACAGAATGTGCCCGGGTTGGACTTTGGAGACCTAGGTTTATCCTCTGGGGTGGTGATTCCCCATAAGTTTAAGGCACCTGCCTTTGCCAAGTATGACGGAGCTTCCTGTCCCAAGCTGCACCTCCGGTCATATGTAAGGAAGATCTAGCCCTACACAGCTGATAAGAATTTGTGGATCCATTTCTTCCAGGACAGTCTTTCAGGGACTTAACTCGAGTGGTTCTATCAGCTGGATGGAGCCAGTATCCGTAACTAGGATGATTTGGCTACTGCGTTCTATAAGTAGTATCAATATAATTCCGACCTCTCTCCTACGCGTACCCAGCTCCAGGGTATGTCAATAGGGATGGGTGAAGGATTTAAAGAGTATGCTCAAAAGTGGAGAGACCTTGCCGGAAGGGTGCAGCCACCTTTAACAGATCGTGAGCTTGTTGATATGTTTCTGGGGACCCTGTCTGGTCCATTATTTAACCATTTAATTAGAAACTCTTCAGCCGGGTTTACAGACCTTATCTTTACTGGTGAAAGGATCGAAGCTGGTATCAAGGCAGGGAAGATACAGAAGGGTGCCTCATCGAGCACTGAGAAGAAGCCGTTCAAGAAAGAATCTAGTGTTGTCTATGGTTCAAGGAGACAGAATAGATCTGAACACCGCCAAGCTGTCAACGTGGTGGTTATTTCAAAACCTGCTGCTGCTCCTCAGCATCATAACCAGCAAAGGGGTGAGAGACCTCGAAGGCAGTTCACTCGCCTCAGTATGACCTTGTCCCAGATATTGCCGCAGTTACTGACAACCAATCTGGTGACTCTGAAAGAAGCTCTAAAGATTGTAAATACAACATCCCCAAAGTACAATCCTAACGCCCGCTGCGCTTATCATTCTGACAGCCCGGGGCATAATACAGATGATTGTTGGGCCTTGAAGAATAAGGTTCAGGATCTAATCGATGCAAAGGAAATTGAGTTCGAGGCGCCCGAGAGGCCCAATGTTGTGACTGCTCCCATGTCCAAACATGGAGTAAATGCTGTAGAGGAAGACTTGTTTGTAGCCTCTGTGGATGATATTGTCACTCCGCTGATGACCGTCAAGAGGAACCTGTTGCTAGCCGGTTTATTTCTGGGATGTAGTGAAGGTTGCCGTCCGTGTTCTGTTTCACCTACTGGTTGCCCATCTTTGAAGTCAGGTATCCAAAACCTGATGGATAATAAAGAAATCCTATTTGAGAAGGTTGTTGTTCCTGCCACCCCTACTGAAGAAGTTTCCATTGTTACCATTTTCAACAATTCTCCCAAGGCTCCCTCGAGGAAGCCTGTCAGAATTACGTCTGTTCAGAAGATTGCACCCATAATCATCACCGTTCCGGGGCCTATTCCCTACACTTCTGACAAAGTTGTCCCTTAGCACTATGGTGAAGATGTCTATGTTCTTCGAGTTAAGCAAGAGTTTGATACTAGTATCGGCATCAGCAACATCACCGGGCCTGCTAAAGTCACCCGCAGTGGTAGACTTTTCTCACCTGACATTGCGCCACCAACTGTCCAAAGACATGTTATCATTTCTCCGACAAACGTACCTACTTCCCTTCCTGATCAAGTTCCTATTTCTACCCCTGTTGCCGAGTCATCTGACGCTCGGGGCAAAGGGATCACCACTAACATGCCTGCCCAGACGGAGGTACCGAAGACCATCAGTGTTGAAGCTTCCAAACAGGAGATGGAAGAAATTCTTAAGATTATCAAGAAGAGTGATTATAATGTAGTTGAGCAACTGGGGCAAACCCCATCCAAGATTTCGATGTTATCACTGTTGTTGTGTTCAGAGGCCCATGCCAAGGCTCTGATTACTTTCCTGAAGACGGCCCACGTGCCACAAGAGACGTCAGCTGATCAGTTTACCGATTGTGTGGCCAACTTAACTGCTGATAATGGTTTGGGTTTCTCCGACGCTGATCTAACTGCTAAAGGGAAGAACCATAACGATGCCCTGCATGTCTCCATTGAATGCAGGGGCACTACTCTTGCACATGTGTTGGTTGACACTGGTTCCTCATTGAACGTCTTGCCCAAGAAAGCTCTAGACAGGTTGGATTGCAAAGGGCTGGAGCTAAAGCCAAGTAACATTGTTGTCCGGGCCTTTGATGGGTCCAAAAGGATGGTGCATGGTGAGGTTGATATTCCAATCAGAGTTGGTTCTCAGGTCTTCGATTCTACATTCTACGTGATGGATATTCGACCGTCCTATTCTTGTTTGCTGGGTCATCCATGGATCCATAAAGCTGGAGCTGTGACCTCCACACTCCATCAGAAGCTGAAATACCCGGTCAAAGGGAAGATTGTGACAGTTCAAGGGGAGGAAGAGTACATGGTCAGTCACCTCAACTCGTTCCGGTACATAGAGATGGACGGGGAGTTCATTGAGACCCCATTCCAACACTTTGAAGAGGTTACTCAGACACTGGCATCAACTGAGACTGTAGTTGAAGATTTTCCTTTGAAGATGGCTTCCTTAAAGGATGCCCGGGCTGTTATCGAGAAGGTTGAGTATGCAAACTGGGGCCGACTTCCTGATTTCACTGCAGAAGCTCAAAGGGCTGTTCGTAATGCAAGGATTGGAAGACCTCTTGTGTTCATCCGCAACTCGGGAGTAAATGCCATTGAAGATGACGTGGAGGAATCTGAATTCGACAGCTGGATCTACCCTACGACCAACAGTGGACCAAACAACTGGACAGCGAAAGACTTCGTCCCTATTACTTTTGTTACTCAGTAATGAACTCTTTTGTCTTGCATTTGTAACAAACAATATTGTGAAACTTTACGGCCCGGTGTCTTACCTGGGGCACCGTGGCTTCATTTGTGAGGGCTTTTGTGTGCCATTTTCATATATCATTAATGAAAGCATTGGACGTTTTTTGAATTTCAAATCTTGCGCTCCTTGTCTTTCTTTGTTATATACTGCAAAACAGCTATTTACACACACTCACATATACAGGTCTCAATCCACTCTGGATCTCACTGGTAACGACTCTACTACTGCCAGTTATGACTTCGAAAATCCGATCAACATAGCCGAAGACGAAGGTGAAGATGATTGCAAAGTGTCGGGTGAGCTTGCAAGACTGCTACTCCAGGAAGAGAGGGTCATTCAACCACATGAAGAGATAGTGGAAACAGTGAATCTGGGTACTGAGACAGACAAAAAGGAAGTTAAGATCGGTGCAAATCTGGAGCTTAGTATGAAAAAACGGTTGATTCAGATGCTGCATGACTACGTTGAGATCTTTGGCTGGTCCTACGAAGATATGCATGGGTTGGATACCGACATTGTGGTTCATCGCCTGCCTACCAAGGAAGAATGTCCTCCCGTAAAATAGAAGGTTCGCTGTATGCGCCCATAGATGTCCGAGAAAATCAAAGCCGAAGTTATGAAACAATTTGACGCCGGTTTTCTAGCAGTAACTGCTTACCTTCAGTGGGTCCCCAATGTGGTTCCAGTGCCGAAGAAAGACGGTAAGGTCAGAATGTGTGTTGACTACAGGGATTTGAACAGGGCGAGCCCTAAGGATGACTTCCCTCTGCCTCACATCGACGTTCTGGTTGACAACACTGCTCAGTATAAGGTATTCTCTTTCATGGACGGTTTCTCCGGTTATAATCAGATAAAGATGGCTCCTGAAGACATGGAGAAGACCACTTTTGTTACTCAGTGGGGTACCTTTTGCTACAAGGTCATGCCTTTTGGGTTGAAAAATACTGGGGCAACATACCAACGTGCCATGGTTGCTCTGTTTCATGACATGATCCATCATGAGATTAAAGTATACGTCGACGATATGATTGCAAGGTCCCAAACTGAGGAGGAACACCTTGACCATCTACAGAAGCTGTTTGACCGGTTGAAGTTGTACAAGCTGAGATTAAACCCAAACAAGTGCACCTTCGGGGTGAGATCTGGAAAACTACTAGGCTTCGTCATGAGCGACAAAGGTATTCAAGTGGACCCTGCCAAAGTGAAATCCATCCAAGAGATGCCAGCTCCCAAGACAGAGAAAGAAGTCAGGGGCTTTCTAGGACGGCTGAACTACATTGCCCGATTCATCTCACATCTAACTGCTACTTGTGAGCCAATCTTCAAGCTACTGAAGAAAGATCAGGTAGTATGTTGGAACGATGAATGTCAGGCCGCTTTCAAAAGAATCAAAGAGTATCTCCAGGAGCCACCCATTCTTATGCCACCAGTTGAAGGGAGACCTCTAATCTTATACTTGACAGTACTTGACAATTCAATGGGGTGTGTGCTGGGTCAGCATGACGAGTCTGGCCGAAAAGAGCATGCAATTTACTACCTTAGCAAAAAGTTTACCGACTGTGAGACCCGATACTCACTGCTCGAGAAAACTTGTTGCGCTTTGGCATGGGCTGCTCGCCGGCTAAGATAGTATATGTTGACTCACACTACTCTGTTGATTTCAAAGATGGATCCAATCAAGTATATCTTCGAAAAGCCTGCCTTGTCCAAAAGAATAGCAAGATGGCAGATGACCTTGACTGAGTATGACATCCAGTACACAACTCAAAAAGCAATCAAGGGAAGTGTATTGGCAGACCATTTGGCACATCAGGCAGTGGATGATTACCAGTCTATAAACTTTGAATTTCCAGACGAGAATATCATGGTAGTAACTGATTGCGAGATACCTGGACCGGATGAAGGACCTGAGGAAGGATCCCGATGGTCTATGCACTTTGATGGAGCTTCAAACACTTTGGGCAATGGTATTGGCGCTGTGATCATATCTCCCAAAGGCTCTCATACTCCGCTCACCGCCCGACTGTGTTTCAACTGCACCAACAACATGGCGGAGTATGAAGCATGCATCATGGGTCTCCGAGCTGCAATTGACCTAAGGATCAAGTTTCTGAGTGTCTTTGGAGATTCCGCTCTCGTGATCAGTCAGATCAAAGGCGAGTGGGATACAAAACACCCAAATCTTATTCCTTACAAGGAGTATGTATTGACGTTGCTTCCCCATTTCGAGGAGATAACCTTTGAACATTTCCCAAGAGAGGAAAATCAGTTGGCGGACGCGTTAGCTACGATGTCTTCTATGTTCAAAGTCAAATGGGACAATGAGGCTCCCCGGATCATTATTTGGAAAGTGGATGAACATGCATATTGTTGTGATCTTGAGACCGAAGAGGTAACAGAAAATCCTTGGTATCATGAAGTGAAGAGGTACCTTGAAGCTCAAGAATACCCCGAGGGCGTGTCTGTTAATGACAAGAAGTTTCTGAGAAGGTTTGCGGCAAAGTTCTTCATCAGCAATGGCATTCTTTACAAGCGTAACCATGATTCAACCTTACTGCGTTGTGTGGATAAGACTGAAGCAGAAAAGATCATGACAGAGCTGCATGAAGGTACCTTCGGGACGCATTCCAGTGGACATACCATGGCAAAGAAAATCCTTCGGGCAGGATATTACTGGTCCACAATGGAAGCCGACTGTTATCAGCATTCTCGGACATGTCACAAGTTCCAGATCTATGCTGATAAGGTGCACATTCCTCCAGTTCCTTTGAACGTCTTGACAACACCTTGGCCTTTTACAATGTGGGGCATTGATATGATCGGCGAGATCAGACCTACGACATCCAATGGGCATTGCTTCATCCTGGTAGCGATTGATTACTTTACAAAGTGGGTTGAAGCAGCTTCCTTTGCCACCGTAACCAAGAACGTCATGGCACGGTTCATTCGGCATAACCTGATCTGTCGATACGACGTACCAGAGAGGATCATTACTGATAATGGTACCAATCTTAACAACAAGATGATCACTGAGCTCTGCGAGCAATTCAAGATACAGCACCACAACTCTTCTCCCTACCGGCCGAAGATGAATGGGGCTGTAGAAGCAGCTAATAAGAACATTAAGAAAATTGTGCAGAACATGACATTGACCTACAAAGATTGGCACGAGATGTTACCATTTGCTCTTCATGGGTATCGTACCTCAGCACGAACGTCAACAGGGGAAACACCCTATTCCTTGGTATATGGCATGGAGGCAGTCCTGCCCATCGAAGTTCAGATACCCTCTCTTCGGATCATGAAGGATGCAGGTTTAGGTGAAGACGAATGGATCCATACTCGACTTGATCAACTAAACCTAATCGACGAAAAGAGACTCACTGCTATTTGTCATGGTCAGACGTACCAAAAACGGATGATCAAGGCATTTAAAAAGAAAGTCAGATGACAAGAGTATCAAGTCGAGGACTTGGTAATCAAGCGCATCATTCTACCTCAAGGTGATCCCAGGGGCAAATGGACCCCTGCATACGAAGGGCCATTTGTGGTTAAGAACATCTTCTCAGGAGGAGCTATGATTCTAACCACCATGGACGGTGACGACCTCCCTCACCCCGTCAATGCAGACATAGTGAAAAGATACTACGCATAATTAAAAGACCCGCTAGGTCGACTGGACTAGGCAAAAATAAGGGCTTCCCGGCGAACCAAAAGGGTTCGGGCAAAAATAAGGGATAAAAATAAAAATATGTACACCCGGCAAGTCGAAAACCTGAAAAGGCGGCTTGGGCAAAAATGGATATCCCGGTGGACTAAAAACCCGAAAGGGCGGTCCAGGCAAAAGTTAGGGATAAGCGTAATACTATGTCTCATTGGATCACCTCGCATCCAGACTTTGGTATCAACTATCAGGCTCAGACGACACCAATCAATCAGATCCATCTCCGACTAAGCAGCAAAGTGATGAGATGCTTGAAGATATAAAGGCAATAGCAGAGTTGGAACCCAGTGAGATTATTCACATAGCTGTTTTGTTTTATTTTTTTAGAAATTGTATAAACTCTATTTGTTTGGCGGCGTTCTCTTACTAGGACGTCAGCCTCTTGTACAAAATGTCTATTTACAGGCGAACTTCAAAATCAATACAAGCTCATCTTTCAGACAAATTGCAAATTGTTTTTCCTTTATCTGTTTTTGTCTTGCAAAGAACGTCCAATGTTCATTTTTGATATATGCATTTGACATTAATTGCTGATCACAAATATTTGCATGCGAAACAAAGGACTAATTACGGGTGACATCGGAAGTAGGGGCAATAAGAATTGTCTAAGCGATCTAGTTGCTCTGTCCACCAAGGTACCAAGGTAGGTTCGGTTGAAGAATATGACCAAGATACCTTCATCCCCAAGAGTAAGACAGTAATGATAGCTCTCCCCACTGAGACCTACAATCATGGTAGATTCAGAAAATACTCTCCCCAAGCAGAGTTAGTCTACGTTCAGCCCTAAAAAAGTTGGGTATCCCCAGTAGGTCTTAATATTCCCCAGCGGAGTATAAAGATATTCCTCAGTAAGCTTCCCCGTCAGTATTAATATTCCTCGACGAAATATAAGAATGTTCCCCGGTGAAATACAAGATACCCCCAGTGGAGCCATTTCCCGGCGCAGTCTAAAAAAGCTTCCCCGCCAGAGTTGAATCATCTTCCCCAGTAGATTCTGGAAGCTTATCCCCTACAGAGTACAAATGCATCTCCCCATCCCTATTCAGAGGTTATCCTCACAAGAGTCTAATTGGGTTGTCCCCAGCAAGTTGCAACTGAAAGGTCCTCCCCAGTGAAGTTCTTTCTATCCCCAGTGGAATTCATCATCAAAATCTCTAACAGAGCTTATCAACAGAATCCCCAGCGGAATTATCGTTAAAATCTCGGCAAGGCATCTCTTCCCATAGAGTAATTCCCCGCAGAGTAATCTCTTCACCATGTTTATTCCCCAATGGAGTTACTTTTTTTCTACAGGTTTATTCTTGCAATCATCTTCGTTCATCATCCCCAGCGGAAATGAAGAACTCAACACTATTCTCCAGCAGCTCCGGGATTTATTTTCCCCAGCTAAAAACATCACATCTTCATACATTATGACATGCATACGCATCCTACAACACAAATCTCATTTACTTTGAGAACATCATGGCATCATGCATTTCATACATCATGACATTGCATACAACTAATGTTTTGCCTTTTCAGAAAAAGGGCAATCAAAAGATGATTACCATCAACCTTTCTTAAGTTCCAGATGAATACCTGTAACTAGCCAGGAAAATTCTGTGGACGACTGATTGTAGGTTAATACCTGAAACTAGCCAGGAAAACTATCTACATGAAGAGATTGAAGATTAACACCTATAACAGGCCAGGAAACCATCTTTCTTTCTCAGGTCAGAGATTAATACCTGAAACTAGACAGGACAACTATCTCATCGACCAACCTCTCTTAAGTTCCAGATGAATACCTGTAACTAGCCAGGAAAATTCTGTGGACGACTGATTGTAGGTTAATACCTGAAACCAGCCAGGAAAACTATCTACATGAAGAGATTGAAGATTAACACCTGTAATAGGCCAGGAAACTATCTTTCTTTCTCAGGTCAGAGATTAATACCTGAAACCAGACAGGACAACTATCTACTTGACCATCATGAAGCAACCCTACACCGGTTCCTTCTCTCTTTCAGATGCAGTTTTATACGAACTCATCATCAGGCAACCCTACACAGGTTCCTTCTTTCAACTTACAAAGTTACAATTCTACAAACTACAGGTATGCAAGTTCTCGCTAAGGAGTCTCTTAAGCCCATCTCCACAACTATCCATTACATTTCCAAATGGCATCTATAAGCCCATCCTCCTACCAACAATCTCCAAATGGCATATGTAAGCCCATTCCCGATATCACAATGCTGATACTACATCATGCGAGTGCAAATTTCTGGGCACTTTAGTGTTCAATCATCTTCCACCTTCGGATCACAAAAGGCACGCGAGCCAATCTACATCCTCGGGTTTAAGAAGATTGAACAGGGGCAATTGTTGTACCCTAAAATTTGCCCTCCCATATTCCTCAAGATTGGTCAAGAATGATTTTCAAATGGCTCAAGAGTTAGACAGTCAAACCATCTCCTATGACAGCTGAAATTAGGGTTTTGGTTCTTTCAAGGAATTTGGGGGGTTCTCAAGGCCTACATACATCCTCAAGCACCTACATGCCAAGTTTCAAGACTCACAGTGCCAATTTGTACAGTCAAAAGCTCCATTTGATCTACAGTCAACTGCAGGGGCAAAATGGTCATTTTGCAGACAAAAGTCAGAATTCTTGGTCAACATATTATTTTGAGTTCATAATCATCATTTGGTCAAATCTTGATCATGATTCCACAAGAATAGCTCAAAAATCATCAAGATGCAAAAGTTACTAATTTTGGACAGCAGAAAAGTCAACTGTACCTTGACCAGGGCATAACTCTTTCATGGTTTATCAGAAAAATTCTATCCAAGGCTCATTTTGAAGAGGATGCAACCTCCTACAATCCATCTCCGCACTCCAAGATCAGAAAATGCACTCATAAGAAGTTACCAATTTTTACATTATAGGTCAATTTCAAAAGTCAACAAAAGTACACTTTGAGTCAAAGGCCATCACTTGAGATTGGTAAGTCCAAATGACATGGGACCAAAGGCATTGGTTAGAGGACTTCAAGAGATTTCCAAAATGTCCAAGAACATGGTCATATGATCAAAATTGAGCAAGTTGTGCATTAGAGAAGTTGGGAAATTTTCATGAATTTGCAAAAGTCAACTTTGCTCAAAACACATTCTTTTTGCTAATGGGCCTCAAATCTCTTCTTGAAACTTCACCCATGACTTATGCACGACCCACCAAGATGAATTGGATTTATTTTCTTATTTTTATTGATTAAATGGATTTTTAATACATATTAATTCATTTAATTAATTTAAATCATAAGAAAATAGAAGATTTGATTTTTAAATCAATTTGTGAACCAAATATGATCAAAACATGCTGGCAAATTCGTGCACAAGTCAAAGATACAAAAAAAATCCAAATTTGGCAACATTGTTCAATCATGGAAAATCAAGAATATTTGATTTTCAATCAAGGATTTAATCTTCAATGCACATGGATTGGATCCAAAACTTTGACCTAATTTGTTTCTCCTATATGTATGCAAGTAAACCATGACCTAGGACACGTGAAAAAGCTGCAGAAACGACCCTATCAAATTCAAGAAATTTCAAGAAAAGTCAACCTGTTCTTGCATTCTAGGCCAATTCAAGGCGTTTTGACCATCCAAATACATTGTAGGAGGTACCAGGAACGATTTGCAATCCAATTCAAGCACCAAAGCTCAAAGAATCGCCACATACAGTCCCACGGTTTGCACTTTTGATTCAAAACTATATATCTTAATTCATGCGCATTTAACATGTTTTTGTGATGGTTTTGCATTACTAGAGATCATACAAAGCTAATGGAATGATTTAATTGAACCATGGTGCCCTGAATCGAGATATGCCATGACTGAATCTCTAGGGTTTTCAAGCTTTAAATTAGGGCTTTCTAAATCAGAAAAAATTGGGACTAATAAGATACATGGTTGAAATCGTGAGGCCAAGACGAACACAACCAATAGGTTGAAAATCCCCGCTATCTTATTCTCTTTTACACAGAACGAAGGTTGAAGACACTGACGTGTTGGCATATGGTTGGCCAATTTGAAAAGCGCGCGTTTTGCTTTTTATTTTACAGCATGTTGATTGTTTGATATATAATGATTGCTTATTATCCAAATAATAAAAAGATGCATGTGGTGTACTGGCAGGGATGCTGGTCAATGAGTGCTGGGACCTGGGTTCGAATCCCAGGTCCCCCCAAAACATTTATTCCCTTTTTTCTTTATATGTTCACATGCAGATTTCAAAAGATGGTCTACCATGCACCTCTAACCTCAAAACACAAGATGTCTCCAAACTCAAATCCAATGGCCAGAATGGAGTCCTCACCATAGTCTCCAGTCAACGCACATGCATGGGGTGGCCATAGTCAAAGCAGGCTTGAGCATCATTGGGCCATAAAATTCCAGAATCACCTCCTAATTTGGGCCAACACCCCCCTGGGTTTATTTCTTTTTCTTCTTTTATTTTTTTATTTAAATTGTTTTTTTTAATATTATTAATTATTATTATTATTACTTAATTAACCAAATTAATATTTTCATAATAAAAATCAGAAAACTAAAAAATATAATATTTTTTTATTTATTAAAATTAATTTCACCTTTTCATTATTTTTGTAAATAAATAAGTAATTAATTAGTTTAGTTTTAATTAGGTTAAGTTTAACTTTTTTTTCATAATAAATAAAATTAACATAGAATTAGGGTTTTTAATAACTTTTAATCATTTTTATTTTTATTTTTATTTTCTTAAACATTCAAAAACCAAAAAATCTTTTTATTTTAGTTAATTAATTCAATTATTAATTTAAACTAATTTCTTTAAATCAAAAGATAATCACAATATGCTTTGTTGAACAAAAAGGGTCAAAACCCTAAAAACTCTCCGATTCAATTTCTCTCGCGCGTATGATTATTTTTGATTCATAATTTTTTATCATATAATTGTATTTGCTCTGAGGATGTAATAGCTTTAATTAGGACCTTTTACCGCTTTTCATTTATTTTCCGCAATTTACTTTTTCAAGGATTTGTTTTTTGGCGATGTAAATACCCGACGCCTTGTAATAGCTTAGTTTTATTTTCCGCAACCCTTAACTGCTAGATGTATGAATAATAGGCTATGCATGGCAATACTTATCTTAAACTTAAAATCAATCGTAGCTCACCATAACATGTACAAAGATAACATAACTGAAATCTGACACGCTTGCACATGCCATTCCTAGGGTACGCCTCACTTGGTTGCCTCGACGTGGTCATTGAGTATAGGGTGTTTTAGAGGTCGCCCTCCTGTCTAAAGATCAAAGTTGCCTCGAAACGGTTGCCTCGATAAAAAAATGATCTAAGACATTAGGGTTATCGCTAAGGCGTCCTACCATTGCTTTAGTGACCACATGTCCCATTAATCGAATTGACCCGAAAACTCCAACGACGGTGCTACCTACTTCTCAATAGTGGGATAGTACTATCTAAAGGACATTTACACAACTTAATTTATTTTGAGTAGGTAGAGGTTCTCAGGTACTTGCTCTTTCAAAATAAAACAACTTTTTCGCGCTTACACTTTTCAAACAAAAGTTTTCAAACAAACACTTCATACACTCTTGAGGACAGATACAAGAGTTAAATTGAAGTTTTCAAATAAAACTTTTTTCAGACCCACAATCACAAAGCAAACTTTTGAAAAAATAGTGAGCAAGTACCTAAGAGCGCGTGGATAACCACGGATAGAAAGGGTGCTAACACCTTCCCTTTCTATAATCTACCTCCCGAACCCGAGAAACATCTCGAAAAGGAATTTTGTTGTGCTTTTGTCCTTTCCTAGTTGGAGAAAATAAAAGATGGTGGCGACTCTTGCTTACCGCAACATTTTGCGAAACGCAAACGCGAACCAGCATTAAAAACAGTCAGTTCTATTTCCACCGATCACACCTTGTCTTCATGGTTGGCATTTATGATGTTTTGGCTTGGTCCTGCCATTGTGTGTTTCTGACGCTGGATCTTGTACTGACACGGTTAAGTGTTTAAGCTCAGAACCAGGTGCTCTGATGCCAATTGAAGATGTGAAAAACACAAGAAGGGGGGTGAATTGAAAAACTTAAATCAAAACAGCCTAATGACACAGTATTTTTGTCTTGGTTCGTTTAATCTCAAACTACTCCAGTCCACCCGTCAAGGTGATTTCGCCTCTCTCCAACGAGGTCTTAATCCACTAATCTTAAAGGATTACAACAGCTACTTTAACAACTGTTAAAGTCTTCTTGAGTATAACGACAAACCAGTTTATCTCAAGGAAATCTTTTACAAATAATTGAACAAGAGTGTGTTGTTGTTTTCTAACAAAACAGTATATCACAACTGTGATAGTTACACAAATTAAGCTTGGAATAAAATAAATTTGCTAGAGCTTGAATATGCGTGATTTGGAATTATCTGAAAATTGATGTGTGTGTACGTACGTGCTTCTTTCACAAGCAGACTTGTTTATATAGTAAAGCAAGAGACGTTGTCCATAAAGCAAGTTTAATGATAATAACACACTTTCCTTTTGTAGAAGATCTTGTCTGAAGAAAGTCATTAGCATTTAATTCTGTCTTGAATAGCTAGTAACTCTTCAGAGTCTTCTTTGCTTTAACTGTTGATAACACTTCAGAGTGTTGATGACTTGGTAAAGATGTCTTTTTTCAGAGTCTGAGTGTACTTGTTTAGGCGCAGATTCTGATCATCAAACTTCAGCGTAAAGCTTGCTTCGCTTTCAGCGTATAATGCTTTATTGCCTATCTTCTGATGCTGATCACATCAGAACTTCTGCATATACAAGACATAATTTTAACTAGCATATATGTTATGTATATATATCTTTGGATTTATTTATTCTTTTTATTTTGTTATCATCAAAACTCTAATCAAGGGTTGTAGAATCAAACTATGTTCTAACAGTACATGTTTTATTCTGAATACAAAAAATTATTTGAACATGTTTGACTCTAAAGCACAAAAGTGTATTATGTTGGGATACTCTGAACGCTCAAGAGGGTACAGAGTATACAATACAAAAACATAGATTGTTGAAGAGTCAATCAGTGTTAGGTTTGATGATAAGCCTGACCCTCAAAAGTCAAAGTAGAATGAACTCCTTGCAGGCATGGAAGTTGAACTCACGGGTACTGAAGACAATTCATCAGAAGTTCTCAACAGAGACTCTCCCTCAACATCAGAAAGAGTCACTACAAGCAATCCAGCACCGTCTGTTGATCAAATCCAGAAAAGACTATCCAAAAGAAGCATTGATCACCCAGACGATACAATAATGGGAAAGAATGAAGATCCAATCAGAACAAGATCAACATTCAGAAACTCTGAAGAATCCCTCATGGGACTGGTCTCTCTGATTGAACCAACAACAATTGATGAAGCACTTCTAGACAATGACTGGATTCTGGAAATGCAAGAGGAACTAAATCAATTCACCAGAAATGACCTATGAGATCTGGTTCCCAAACCAAAAGGACTCATCGTCATTGGTACAAAATGGGTGTTCAGAAACAAACTGAACGAGCAAGGTGAAGTCATCAGAAACAAAGCACGACTGGTAGCACAAGGTTATAGTCAGCAAGAGGGGATAAACTATACAAAAACCTTTGCTCTAGTCGCCAGGTTAGAATCTATCATACTTTTAGTATTATTTGTTGTTAATAAAGGCATCACTCTGTATCATATGGATGTCAAAAGTGCATTCTTAAATGGCTATATAGATGAAGAGGTATATGTTCACCAACCTCCTGGTTTTGAGAATTCTTAAAATCCAGAATATGTTTTCAAACTAAATAAGTCACTCTATGGTCTGAAACAAGCTCTCAGAGCTTGGTATGAAAGACTAAGTAACTTTCTGTTAGAAAAGGAATTCACCAGAGGGAAAGTGGACACAACCTTGTTCTGTAAGACAGTTAAGAATGACATTTTAGTATGTCAGATTTATGTTGATGACATCATATTTGGATCCACTAAACCCTCTCTGGGAAGAGAGTTTGCTAAATTTATGCAGATAGAGTTTGAGATGAGCCTAATGGGGGAACTCAAATTCTTTCTGGGCATTCAGATAAACCAAACTCCAGAAGGAACTTACATTCATCAGAGCAAATATGTCAGAGAACTTCTGAAGAAATTTGATCTCTCAGAATGTAAGCCCTCAAAGATTCCAATGCATCCCACGTGCATTCTGGAAAAGGAAGAGGTAAGTAAAAAGGTAGAACAGAAGGTCTACAAAGGTATGATTGGTTCTCTTCTCTATCTGGAGGCTTCAAGGCCTGACATTTTATTCAGTGTTTGCATTTGTGCTAGATTCCAATCAGATCCTAGAGAATCTCACTTAACAGTAGTTAAGTGAATTTTCAAGTATATGAAAGGTACTGCTAATCTGGGTTTGTTTTATAGAAAATCAAATGATTACAACTTAGTAGGATATTGTGATGCTGACTTTGCTGGAGACAGAGTGGAACTTAAAAGCACTTCTGGAAGCTTCCAGTTTCTGGGAGAAAATCTAATCTCATGGTCCAGCAAGAGACAATCCACAAGAGCACTATCAACAGCAGAAGCTGAATACATAGCAGCTGCTGGATGTAGTACGGAAATGCTCTGGATGAAAAGTCAACTTGAAGACTTCAATATATTTGAGAGTAACATTCCTATCCTCTGTGACAATACTTCTGCTATTTATCTCAGTAAAAATCCTATTTTTCACTCTAGGGCTAAGCATATAGAAATAAAACATCATTTTATTAGGGACTATATTCAGAAAAGGATTCTTAACTTAAAATTCATTGACACAGACCATCAATGGGCTGATGTCTTTACAAAACTTCTTTCTGAATATAGGTTTAACTTCATTCTGAAACATCTCAGCATGAAGTTATGCCCAGAATAAATTGTTTTATTTACATATATTAACCTTGAGAACTTTGTTATTTTCTGTGAACTACTGATCAACCTACCTTCTGAGTTTTAGAAGTACAGATGGCATCAGAATCTATCCATGAAGATCTGAACTTTTCATTTCAAGGATAGAAGTGTGTTTCTCACATAAGCAAACAGTTGTCATCCATTCATCAGCTACTTTCTGAGGATGAACAAGCGTTCACTTTTCTGAAAGGTCAAAAGCGCTGATTGGGTGCATTGAGACACACGTCATGGGTAACCGTTCTAGTATCTTTCTGAATCCACTAATTTCAACTGTCATTAATGCTTATAATCATGACTAATTATTTCTCTTTCTTACTATTTATGCTTTCAAGAAAAACTATTTAAACTCAAATTTCACTCTTTACATTCCTTCACTTTTACTCTCTCAATACTTTCTATCATTTCTAGTTCGTGCTTTCAAAAACCCTTTCATCTTTCTCAAAACTTGTGTTAACAATGGCTTTTTCAAGCGTCCAAAACATCATTACTCAGGAATCTGCTTCTATGGAACAGTACAAAGAACCTTACGGAACGCTACTTACTCCCATTGATAATCTGGAAGTTCTTTCAGAACTGATTATTGACTTTGAAAGCTTGCAAGAAAACGACTTCAATCTCTATGAAGACGTCAATGCTCAAGGTTGGAACAGATACTTTAACCGTCTTCTAGGGCAAACATTTCCTATTCTTGTCAAAGAATTCTGGATACATGCTTCTTCTTCAAATCATCAAGTTACCTCTTATGTCACGGGGAAGAAAATTGTCATTAGAGAAGACCTAATTTCAAGGCTTATTGGTTACAATGGTGGAGGCGTCAGATGTATTGACATGGCTGAAAGATGCTCTGATGTAGCTTCTATTGCAAGGGAAATATTTACTCTTTGACTTCCCTCCAGCAAGATCAGAGATTTGAAGGATCATAACAGAATTTGGGCTAAAATAATTTTGGGGTGTATCAACCACAGGAAGCCAACTAGCTCTCTTGATTACATAAACATTGATCAGCAGTTTCTAATCTATTTCATTGCCAAGAAGACTAAGGTAAACCTCCCACACTTGTTGTTTAATCATCTTAGAACTAGTGTGAAGGAAACTAGAGAAGATGAACGTTCCAAAAGCAGGAGGGCACAAACAAAGAGATCAAGAGCATCTTGGGAAAACAAGAAAAATCTAATACCCAAATCAAGGGCTTGCTGGAAGCTTTGTTCATACGTCTTCCTCCTCCCTCTTAGATTCTTTTCTGTTTTAAATCTGTTTATTTGAAACGTTTTTACCACTTATGTTCTAGAACTTATCATTGCTTCTTATTTTTAATATAATTAAACTATTTTGGCTCTGATTATATTGCCTTTTTGATAACTGAAAAAAAAGGAGGAGAAAGTAAGATATTTTCAATAACGGTTTACTGAGACAAAAGTCTCAAACATTCTGGACTACTTAACATCTATCTTCTGAAAAGCTTGAACAGGTAAAAACTCTAATGAAAGATGCAGTTAAACTCTGATGCTCAAGGAACTTAAGGGAAGTAATCAACTCAGGGGGAGTTTTCTTCTAAACCTTTTATTCTTTATTTTTAATTGAAAAATCTAGTTTTTGTCATCATCAAAAAGGGGGAGATTGTTAGAACATAGTTTGATTCTACAACCCTTGGTTAGAGTTTTGATGATAACAAATACAAAGAATAAATAAATACAAAGAACAAATATGCACCTTAAAAATTATGTTTTATGTATGCAGAAGTTCTGATCATATCAGCATCAGAAGATAAGCCATAAGTGCTACACGCTGAAGAAATCAGAACATACGCTGAAGATTGATGACCAGAATCTGCGCTAAATCAAAGTAAACTCTGATTCTGAACAAGAACATACCAATCCAAGTCATCAGTATTCTGAAGCGTCATCAGCAAGAAAGGAGATAAGATTCTGAAGCGTTACTGATCATTCAAGACAGCATCAATTCCAACGGCTTCTTTCAGACATGATCTTCTCCAAAAGGAAAGTGTGTTAATGACATTAAACATGCTTTATGATCAACGTCATTCCACTTCGTATATAAACAAAGTCAGCTTTCAAAATAAAACAACGATTTTTCCATATTATCAATCACGTATTTCAAAGCTGCAAGCAATTTCATTCTACTTTTCTAAGCTATAATTCTGTGTAATTTATCACAGTTGTGATAAACAGTTTTTTGTTAGAAAAACAACAACACACAAATTGTATAATTATATTGAAACAGTGTTCCTTGAGATTAAACGGATTGTGGTTGTACTCAAGAAAACTTTAACAATTGTTAAAGTAGCTTTTGTAATCTTGTTGAGATTAGTGGATTGTGGTTGTACTCAAGAAAACTTTAACAATTGTTAAAGTAGCTTTTGTAATCTTGTTGAGATTAGTGGATTAAGACCTCGTTGGAGAGAGGCGAAATCACCTTGACGGGTGGACTGGAGTAGTTTGAGACAAAACGAACCAGGATAAAAATATTGTGTCATTAAGCATTTAAATTCAAGTTTTCAATTCAACCCCCACCCCCCTTCTTGTGTTTTTCACATCTTCAACCACGGCTTCTACTCTACTCCATTATTATCAACTTCGTAGCAATATGCGGGTTCGTCTAATCTATCAATAGTAATTCGAGGAACTTCATTTTCCCATCTAAATTAAACATAGACGACATGGTTGCTAATGCATCTGCAATTGATTCTCTTCTCGTGTGATATGTTCAAAAGTGATTTCCTCGAAGTATAGAATTAATGTACACACCTGATCTCAATAAGGAATGAAGTTTGGATTTTTTTTGTATCCCATTTTCCCTTAATTTGACTTATTACTAGGGCTGAGTCCCCGTATACGTTCAAGATTTTAATTCTCATGTCGATAGCAACCTTGATACCCGTGATGCACGCTTCATACCCTGCCATGTTGTTGGTACAATCAAAACATAATTTGGCAGTGAAGGGCATATGGAAACCCTTGACAAAGACGATCACAACACCAATTCCATTACCAAGTGTGTTGGAAGCTCCATCGAAAACCATAGTTCATTGAGATCCTGATTCAGGTCCTTCATGCGGTCCAGGTTCTTCATAATCAGTAACAAGCATAATATTCTCATCCAGGAACTTAAAATTCATAGTCTGATAGTCGTCTACAGCCTGATGAGCCAAATGATCTGCGAGTACACTTCCTTTAATTTATTTCTGAGTGGTGTACTGAATGTCGTATTCTGTCAAGGCCATTTTCCATCTTGCTATTCTTCAAGATAGAGCGGGCTTCTCGAATATGTATTTTATCGGATCCATCTTAGAGATTAACAAAGTGGTATGAGTCAACATATAGTGTCTTAGTCGGCCAGCAGCCATGCCAAAGCACATCAAGTTTTCTCGAGCAGTGAGTATCTTGTTTTACAGTTGGTAAATTTTTTTCTAAGGTAGTATATTGCATTCTCTTTTCGACAAGACTCTTCATGTTGCCCCAATACACACCCCACTGAGTTCTCTAACACTGTTAAGTACATGATCATGGGTCTTCCTTCAACTAGAGGTATCAGAATTAGAGGTTCTTGGAGGTACTCCTTGATTTTGTCAAAATCTATCTTACAATCATCCTTCCACTTTACTACTTAATATTTATTCAGTAACTTGAAGATTGACTCGCAAGTAGCAGTCAAATGGGAAATAAATCTAGCAATGTAGTTCAATCGTCCCAGGAAACCTCTGACTTCCTTCTCAGTACGGGGATCCAGCATTTCTTCAATGGATTTAACCTTGGCGGGGTCAACTTCAATACCTTTACTACTGACAACGAAACCTAGGAGTTTATCGGACCTTACCCCAAAGGTGCAATTATTTGGATTCAACCTCAGCTTGTACTTCTTTAATCTCTCAAAAAACTTGTGTAGGTGGTTCAGATGTTCTTCTTTAGTTTGAGACCTGACTATCATGTCATCAACGTAAACCTCTATTTCACGATGGATTATGTCATGGAATAAAGCTACCATAGCAAGCTGATATGTTGCACCTGCGTTCTTCAAACCAAAAGGCATAACTTTGTAGAAGAAAGTGCCCACTGTGTGACAAAGGTAATCTTCTCCATGTCTTCAGGTTCCATCTTGATTTGATTATAACCAGAGAAACCATCCATGAAGGAAAATACTTTATGCTGAGCAGTGTTGTCAACCAGAACATTAATATGTGGAAGCGGAAAGTCAACTTTGGGGCTTGCCCTATTCATATCTTTGTAGTCTACACACATACACACTTTTCCATCCTTCTTAGGTACTGACACTACATTTGCAACCCACTGAGGATAGGACGTAACAGCTAAGAAATCTGCATTGAACTGTTTCATAACCTTAGGTTTCATCTTTTCAGACATCTCGGGACGCATACGACGAACCTTCTTCTTTATTGGAGAACAACCTTCTTTCATTGGTAGATGATGAACCACAATATCAGTATCAAGCCCTGGAATGTCTTTGTATGACCAAGCAAAAATCTCAATGTAGTCACGCAACATCTGGATTAATCTCCTTTTGAAGTTGTCTTCTGGGTTGGCACATATCTTGACTTCTTTCTTGTCCTCTTCAGTACCCAAGTTCACAACCTCGACTGGCTCTTCATGCAGTTGTGTGGCTCTTTCTTCCTACATTAACATCCTAGAAAGTTCTCCAGGTAATTCACAATCTTCCTCACCTTCGTCCTCGGCTTGGTAGATCATATTTTCGAAGTCATAATTGGAAATAGCATAATTGTTATCAATGGGATCCAGAGTGGATATGGATTTACAATTTGTCGTGTGGGCGCGTGTAAGAACACATAGCTATTTTGAAAGCAATAAAGTAAAAGAAAGACAAAGAGCATAAAATTTGAATGCAAACGTCCAATTATTTATTGGATGAAAATATGTGCATGAAAAATGACAACTCTAACAAGTGAACCATTGTGCCCTGGGTAAGGCACAAGGCTTAAAGTTATTGTTTTAAAATTACATAACCAAAAACTTGAAAGCAAGAAAACAGAAAATATCATTTACTCCTGACTATAGGAGATTGATATAACGTCTTCAGTCTTCCAATTGTTGAGCCCATTGTCGGTGGTAGGAAAAATCCAACTGTCCAGGTCATAGTCACTATCAGCCTCTTCTACCACATTGAATTCGTTATTGTTGATGCAGAATGGTGGTCTCCCCACGAGCACGACAAACATCCCTCTGAGCCACTGAAATTAAACCCAAACCAAATTTGTCGACTTGTAAGGAATGTCAGAAAGCTTACCCCAAGTAGTGCAACCACCTTCTTCTACCACAACTCTAACATCTTTCAGAGAAGCCATTATGGGTGGAACCCTGGTAACCTTAGGAATAGCATAAACGTATTCAGTAACGGTAGTTGTCCGAGGAAAAACTTCAAAGGTATGGAAGGGAGTCTCAATGAATTCGTCGTCCATATCAACATACTTAAAGGAGTTCAAGTGACTCACCATATAATCTTCTTCACCACAAACTGTGATAATTATTACTTTCACAGGATACTTAAACTTTTGGTGCAATGTAGAAGTAACAGCTCCTGCCTCATGAATCCAAGGGCGTCCAAGTAAACAAGAATAGGCCGGGAGAATTTCCATCACATAAAAGGTAGAGTCGAATACCTGAGAACCTACTTTGATCGGAAAATCCACCTCTCTGTGCACCATCATCTTTGAACCATCAAAGGCTCTGACCAGAATGTCAATGGGTTTTAGCACAACCCCTTCACAGTCAAGCCTGTCTATAGCACCCTTTGGTAAAACATTCAACGAGGAAACCATGTTAACCAACACATGAGCTAAGGTAGTGCCTCTGCATTCAATAGAGACATACGGGGTCTTGTTATGGTTCCTACCTATAGGAGTTAGGTCTGTGTTAGAAAAGCCAACCCATTATCAGTCGTCAGGCTAACAACATAATTTTTGAATTGGTCAGCAGAGATTTTTTATGGTACATGTGTAGATTTCAAGAACTTCACCAAAGCATGAGCATGGTCTTCAGAGCACAACAACAGGGATAACATGGATATATTGGAGGGAGTATGCCCCAGCTGTTCAACAATTGTATAGTCACTTTTCCGAATGATTTTCAGTACTTCCTCCATCTCTTGCTTGGAAGTATCTTCAACAGTAACCTCTTTTGGTGCTCCAGTCTGGGAAGACACAATCATTTGTTCTTTCCCTCGAGTCTCAATAGTTGATTGGGTAGTAGTAACATGAACGGGTGTAGCGACGGTCTTCGGAGATATTTCTGAGGAGAAAACCCTTCCACTTCTAGTAATTTTACTGGTCCTAACAATGTTGTCAATGTTGGGATCGGTAACTTCAATATCTTCACTTTTGACAACCAATGGTTCTTGCTTAACACCATGGTAGTAAACATCATCTCTATAATTCCAGGGGATAACCTTGTCAGAGGAATATGTAATTGGCCCCGGTGCGGTAATGGTCAAAGGAGAAACTCTAGGTTCGACCGTAATCTTCACAGGGTCTTTGGAAGTAATCCTTCCAGGAGTTCTGGAAATTACTGACACGTCTTCAAGCTCCAAGTCTTGAAATAAATTCTCCATAGAAGGAATCTTCTCAACTAGAATTATATGGTTATCCATTAAATGCTTAATACCCTCTCTCAACAATTTGCAGCCATTGGATTGGGCTATGCATCTTTCAATGCAACCCGGAAATAAATTCGCTTGCAACAGATTCTTCTTAATGATTATCAGGGGAGTAATCAAGTCACTTACAGCAGAAACATAAGAAACATCTTCAATATCATTAATGCCTTTGTCGTGCTAAGGCATAGGTGCAGTAATCACATTGGGAATCTCGGGAGGATCAAATTTAATCTCTTTGGAGTCAATCATATCTTGAATCTTATTTTTCAAAGCCCAACAGTTATTTGTGTCATGTTCGGAACTATTGGAATGATAGGCACATCTTACATTAGTTTTGTACCGAGGAGAGGAGGTGTTGAGATTATGAGGAGGATCTCTCAATGTAATCAACTCTGCTTTCAATAGATGTTGTGATGCTTGAGACAGTGGCATGTTGATCTTGGTAAATTGTCTCCTAGGTGCGTCTGTCCTATGTTGATCGCCTTGTTGATCTTATGTTGGTTCGAGATTAGAGATTAGTACCGCCCTCATAGATTAGTTGCGGTCACCTCTACCACGACCTTTCTGGCCATACACATCATTAACTTCTTTTTTCCCATTGAACGTCTTCTTCATAGTACTTGAAGATGCAGCCACCTGAATCTTTCTGCTTCTGATTCCACCTTCAACATGTTCCCCTGTTAATATCAACTCGGTGAACCCAACTGAAGAGCTTCCGATCAGATGATTGAAGAAAGGACCTGTCAATGTTCCCATAAACATGTCAACCAGCTCCCTATCATACAAAGGAGGTTGAACCCTTCCCGCTAGATCTCTCCATTTTTGGGTATACTCTTTGAAGCCTTCATTTGAGCCCATGGTGATACTATGTAGTTGCACGTGGGTTGGTGCAAGATCAACATTGTATTGGTATTGTTTGTAGAAAGCATCAGCCAAATCCTCCCAAGTACGAATATTGGTTCCTTCTAGTTTATAGAACCATTCCAATTGTGTTCCCGACAGGTTTTCTTGAAAGAAATGCACCCATAACTTCTTATCAGCAGTGTGTGGTTGAGTCTTCCAGACATATAACCTCAGATGAAGCTTCGGGCAAGAAACACTGTCATGCTTTACAAAAGTAGGGACCTTGAATTTGTGAGGAATGACAACTCCTGAGACTAAACCTAGCTCTTAAGAATCCAACCTAGGCACTCTCTAGATCTCCATAGCATTTAGGCGGTCTTTTAGTTGTTTGTACTTTTCATCAGCATGAGGATATTGTTCGTCCGAATAGTCTTCTTCATCTTCATCAGAATATTGGTCAGAAACAAGGTTTCTTCCTTTCTCATCCTTCACACTCTTACCATCTTCACCCTGGTTTTCATCTTCGTTTGATGGGATGTCACAGTCTTGAGCTCACTTGATAGAACCTCTAACCTTCTTCCCATGTTGAGGATGCCGATTGGTTTCGTTGTCTTTTTCTTCCTCTCTTTGGTGATGAGGGTCTTCAGTTCTTCCTTCCCCTTGGCTAAATTGAGGAACATCTGTTGGAACTGAGCATTATGTGCCTGAAGATCTTTGACTGTTTGTTCGAGATCCATATTTTACTAAAATAAATATAAAGAAGATGAGAAAACGTGTCTAGGAAACATGTTATGTAATGATATTTATGGTATGTATATGCATATGCAATGTTTTCAAGGATCTCACGGGATAAATAAGAATGAAATGTCAGAAATTAAGTCTGGTTACAGCTTTGTCTGAAGAACTTTGCGTCTTTATTTTTTAACTTACTTCTATAATAATAATCAAGCTCACCATATCAAGTGGTTCCTAGCCTTTGACTTAAGAGAATGTACTTTGATCTTTGACGGCATCTGGTTAGAGGAAAATAAGTCCTCTTTCCCCCTTGCTGGTAGTCTATCTTATGATAACCCTGCATCAAAGGTCCATAAGATCCTTGAAATGGTTAGTAGAATGCCATGTAAGATGTTATGATGTCATGATGTTATGTTTATGTTCAATCAAATAGCAAACACAAACAAGTCACACAAGATCCTTAGGTTTAAAGGCTTGCATGGGATCCATAGGTAAGTACCCTTCTCTATCGAAGTTAAGTTGGCTCAACATGTCCTAAAAATAGTAACCGGATTCTAAGAATCTCATATCACGGATCTTTCTCGAAGGTTTTAGTTTAGTACAACAACTGATTTGCCACCAAAATATCCCGTGAGTCGAATCTCAATGAGTGTAGCATCGAGTATCAACCAACTTTGGACTGCACCAAAGTCGACCATCTCACTACCTTCTAATAGCCAAGATGGGTCAATTAAGGTACTAAAAGTAAGTTAGTGCTTATGAAACCACGTGGCAGCCCAATGTTATCCTTGACTGACTCAAGGAACATCGATACAAACCAAAGTGTCACACTAACGTAGCCATCATTTCAACCATATCGGTCTATGTCGTATATTTTCCATGATCTATTGCTACTTACCTAAGGCATACCTAGATCTCGGTGTAGGATCTTTGCATGAAATTAAACCCAAGCAACCCTAAATAAAGCAAACAATGCAAACAATTTAAAGCAAGTAAAAGTGATCTAAGACTCTAAGGTAACCCCTCTTTTAAATATTCCTCAACAAAGTCGCTATTTCTGTAATACGGTGGGAGAAATGACTTGTTATGCATTTTATCACAAATGTTGCAGATAGAAAGAGTCGCCACCGACTTTTCTTTTATCTAATAAGGAAAGGGTGAAAAGAACATGAAAGACCTTGAAGATTTTGAGTTCGGGTGGTAAGTTATGAAAAGGGAAGGTGTTAGCACCCTTTTCATCCGTAGTTATCTACGCCCTTTTAATCGCTTAGCTCACATTTGAAAATTTTCTTTCTTGTGCGTGTGTTTTGAAAATATTTTGAAATTTGCCAATGTAAGGCGAACTTTCTAATGGTTCTTTTATCAGTCCTCAAGAACACGTAAAAGTGTTTAGAAATATTTGTTTTTGAAAGTTTGATGTGAGAAATGTTTTGTTTAGGAAAGTTTGTCAGCAAGCAATTAAAAGAATCCTACCCACTCAAGGTCGTCCTTATTCTTTTCCTTCTCCTTTAGATATAGTGTTATCCGTATCATTAGTTGGTAGGTAGCCCAATCTTTTGGATGTGAAGGGACACGCGAAGGGTCATCGTATGGTCATGGAAGGCAACTTATAAGGATGCTTTAGCATTTTCATAAGGGACTAGATCATTTGTTTGTAGGATACAACGAATGGTCATCAAGGGACTTATGATCTTTTATTCGAGGATCTTTGCTAAAGCATCCTTACATTCGTGGGACATAACTGTTATTCCAAAAGTAACAAAGAGAGGCTGCCCTAGAGGTGCAAGTGTGCAAGTATAATCAATTCAGTTATTTTTCTTTGAAATTAGGGTTTTGTTATCGATTAACTTTAGTCTTGTCATATAAACCCTAGTTACTAGAAGTGTAAAATATAGCAGGAAAAGTAAAGTACAAAATGTAAAGACCTAAGCTATTATAGGACTTTGGGGCAGTTACATAATAGAAAAATTGCAGGAAATAAAACCCTAAACTATTACATTCCGGTAGCAGATACATGATAGAAAAGTGCGAAAAATATAAAGCTACGCTATTATAGTTGAATTCTCCCTATAAAATTTATCTAGGAAATGTAAATACAAACGAAAGAAAAAAAAAAGCAATAAGGAAAAAAAGTGATTTGAATGCTTGTTAGGGTTTTTTTGTGAAGAAAAGATGATTTATGGATAATTAATTAAAGAAACCTAAAAATCTAGTTAATTTTAAAAGTTAAAAAAAAGAAGGTTAATTAATTAAATTATCAAAATGTTAATTAAAACCTAAAACCTAATTAATTAGGGTTTTATAAAAAGGTTTATTTTTAGGATAGTTAAAAATAAATTAGGTTAAAAAATGATTAGGATTAACCAAAAAATAATAGGATTAGGGAAAAATGACAAACAAGGTTAGAAATAGATAAAATGGGAAACAAGTCAGGGGTGGGTGTTGAACCCACGCCTTTTTCCTCCTGCCTTGCATAGCTTCCCACCAGGCCAAGCGCTGGTTGGTGTTAGTAGACTGTGTGCTGGATAAAACATACAAAACTTGTAAAAATAAGGAAATATGAAAAAACAACAAAAGTCAGGGATTGAACCCACGCCCTCATGTTCTAATGCCTTAACGCGCGCGCTTCTGCCACTTGGGTGGCTGTTTCATTCGGCCATATTATGAAACCAATTAAATATGTAATAAGCTAAATCACTGGGCTGGAGAGGCGCCATAGCCCTAGCTCCGGTCGTCTTCTCCTGCAAGCATGTTTTTTATTCCTGCAAAATGGCAAAAGTCAGTGGATCAGTGGTACCCTACCCCCCCCCCCTAATTTGGACCTTGCGAATTCAATGGTGCCCTTGGTTTTGGTTGATTCTCCTTGTATAAAGAGATATAAAGCAAATAATATGAAACGGTTCAAACATGATAATGCATGATTTGATCATTATGAGACTCATGCGATAGGTTTATGCTGCATATTGACATCTCATAAGCATATTAGTGATGTTAGTATGCATCAAAATAATAATGAAAATAAAAATATGAATTTCATGCAAATCAAGAAACTGGCGAGGCATGTATTCTTGTTTCATGCATTTTTAATCATCACAATCGATCCCCACTTGCCCTATAATGCTTCTGGAATTGATTGGAACATTTATTTGGCCTTGAGAAAATTTGAAAGTATGGTTTGAAGTTTGTCCAAGTTTTGGATAATTTTTGAAGTTTTGGAATAGGATTTCTCTTGCAATATTTCGTGTCCTCTTTGTTGTTTAAATGAGGAATATATAGGTTGTGAATTAGGTCAACAAAATCTGGGCTTGGACCTTGTATGAAAGCCTTTTATTTTATTTTGAATTTAAATAAATAAAATCAAAAATAAATGGAATAAAAATAAAATGGTAGTATGAATAGATTCATAGGTTCACTATGAAGCCTAAAACACGTGTGGACCTTGAAACATAAACCCATTAGCCCAAAAATTCAAGTTTGATCAATTTGGGTTTCATGCATTTTCTCAAAATTACCCAACTTGTACCAATCATAACTCTCTCAATTTGTATCATATGAAGGTGATCTTGGACTTTTTGGAAAGATCAAGATGTCCTCTATAATCTCTTTGTTGATATTGTTTTCATTTGAAGACTTTATCTTGTTGTAAGTTGCCTTGACAAAAAGTGTCTTTTTGTTGACTTTTGAAATGACCTATAATGTTTTGGCCCATATCTCTTAAATGAAGCATTTTTTGGACTTGAGATTAGAGCAAAAAAGATGTTGAGAATTGAATTTCCTTAAAAATGAGCTTTGGTTGATAAAAATGTGATGAAGAATGTGAGAGTTGTGCTTGGTCAAAGTTCAGTTGACTTCTCCTTAAGAAAACCCTAATTTAGTAACTTTTGACTTTTGATGAATCTTGAGTTTTCTTGATGAATCATGATCAACCCTTGATCAAATGATGAATGTGACTTCAAAATCTTGATGTTAACCAAAAATATTGAAGTTTGACTATATGTTAACCATAATTGACTTTTTGTCTAATACAGTTGATTTTTAATCATTTGAGCAATTGATTGAGAAAACTTGTGATGCAAGGCTTGAAATTTGGTATGAGAATTCCTTGAGACATATGAGTGTTGCACCCCAAAATATTCCCTCCTATTTTTCTTTAAAGCATTCTTTCAAGGCTCTTGAAATGTTCAAGGCACCCAAGGGTTGACTAGTCAAGATGCACCTCCTAGACCAAAAGCCTACAACTAGGGTTTGGAGTTTCTCAAGGAAATTTGGTCTGAAAAAGTCACAAGTGGCTCCCATGTTTCTTCATAGGTCCTCAACAAGGCTCATGTCAAGTTTCAAGCCCTACATCACAAGTTTGCTCAGTCTATGGCTCAAATGCTTGAAAATCAACTATATTGATAAAAAAGTCAACTATGGTCAACATACAATCAAACTTCAAGGTTTTTGGTCAAAATCAACATTTTGAAGTTATATTCATCATTTTATCAAGGTTTGATCATTATTACCCAAGGAAAGTCCTCAGATCATCAAAAGTCAAGATTTGTCAAATTAGGGTTTCCTTATGAGAAGTCAACTGAACTTTGACCAGGCATAACTTTCACATGCTTCATCAAATTTTCCCCAGCCAAAGCCCATTTTGAAGAAAATTAAATTCTCTACAACTTTGCTATTATTCTCAAGTCCAAAAAATGCTTCATTTGGAATATATGATCTCATACATTATAGGTCATTTTTAAAAGTCAACAAAAGACACTTTTTGTCAAGGAAACTTACATCAATATTATTTCTACAACATCAAAAATTATCAACATGTAGAATGAAGGGGACATATTGAGCTTTCCAAAAGTCCAAGATCAACTTCAAAAGATGAAAATTGAGCAAGTTATGTGGTGCACAAGTTGGGCAATTTTCAAGAAATGCATGAAGTCAACTTTGAGCAAAATTGCATTTTTAGGTTAATGAACGTAACGTTTAGGGTTCAAACATGTTTATGACATACCCAAGGACCTATAAACCTAACCATGCACTATTTTTATTTTTATTTTTATTTGTTTGAATTTTTATTCATTTAAATATGAATTAAATCAAATAAATTAGATAAAAATACAAGAAATAATGGGCTAGTGCATTTGGGCTTGACTTGAACCATCATGGATCCAAATATTTCGTGCAAAGACCAACAAAAAACTGTCCAGGTTCATGCAGCATCAAGAATGGCAAGAATCATCCAAATATGGCAAACTTTCAATATGTTGGATTTTTGTCTCATGGCCTTGAAAGCTTTGTTTCTTGCCATACTTGCTTTTCTCCTAAATCTATAAATACATAACATTGCAAGCAAGAAAGGGCACTAAATTATACATGCAAAAGCTCTCCAAAAGCTCTCCAAAAAAGCTCTCCAAAATATATAAGAATTGGTACAAGTCACATCTTAAAGTTCCAGCTTCTCTCGATTGAAACCAAGCCTCGAGCCATGCTCTTGAAGTCCCTAGGAGTTTTTTACAAGGTCCAAGATCAGTCCATCACAAGCTTAGAACATCCCCATTTGATAACACCGGTTTGGTAAAGTTTAAAATTTCAAATCTGTGATTTTAATCATATTTCATGTTATGCTAACATTTGTTTGAGTTTATATGAATCTATAGATCAGGTATGAGTTGGACCAAATGTGTGCATCATGCACCTCCAATTCCTGACCACCATATTTCATCAGGCTAGATCCAAAGCCTCAAAGGCGCGTCCCAATGATGAACCCCAAGAAGCGTCCCCCTCTGGATCTCTAGGCGTTGGGCCCTATTGCTAATGGGCCTGGGAATTTTTTTTCTATTTCACACCCTCTAACTACTTTTTACAGTGCCTGACCCTTTTTTTTCTTTATTTAAAGTTTATTTATTTAATTTTCTTTAAACCTTTTTTTTTACGAACATAAAAATCACAAAATCACAAAATCACAAAAAATAGTAGATTTAAGTTTTTATTAATTAAATTAATTTTGATCAATCATTTAATCACTTTTTTTAATTAATTAACTAATTAGAATTAGGTTCTCATAATTTAATTATTTTTCTAAACAAAAATTAAAAACAAAAACAAATATTTCTTTTATCACTTAGAAATTTTTCTTAGGGTTTTTCTTCATCCTTTCATTTTTATTTCTTTCTCCTTCGTTCGTTCATTTATTTATTCGTATTATTTTTCACCAATATTATGTAATTGAATATGGATTGTAATAGTTTAACTTAGAACCCTTTACATTTCTTTTCCCCGTTTTGGTTTGTAATTCTCCCATCCCGAAGCCTTGTAATAGCGTAGATTCAAAATTCCCGCACTTTATTTTCTGTACTTATTCAATTAACTGTTAGATGAATGCTAATAGGCTTGTATGAAAAGACTAAAAGAAAATGTTAGAAAACCTAACATTCAAAGATAAACATAACTGAAACACAACACACTCGCACACGTACACCTCTAAGGTACCTCCACTTGTTTCCTTCGTAATAAAACAGTCACGGCTCTCGAACTTAAGAAATTTTAATGGTGACCCTTTGGTTTAAAGATCATAAGTCCCTCAATGACCCTTTCGATGTTGCCTTGGTATATGATCTTAAAACCTTAGGGTAATTACTAAAGTATATTATGAGTTACTTTCGTGACTGTACAATGACCATCACCTGTCCCTCAAAACATCCAACGATAAGGCTACCTACTGACTAATAGTAGGATAGCACTATCTAAAGGAAAAGAGGAAAAGAGAAAATCTTTCGAGTAGGTAGATAGCTCCTAGTTGCTTGCTCATAAAAACAAACAGAACAATTTTTCGCACATACACAAACTCTTCTCTAAAATATTTTCAAAGATAAAACACTTTGTATACATTCTCACCGAAACGAGAAACACTACAAAGTTCGCCGCACTTAGGCATCTTTTTCAAAATATTTTCAAATACACTTACAGAAAAAAATCATTTTTAAAGTGAGCTAGCAACTAAGAGCTCGTAGATAACTACGGATGGAGACGGTGCTAACACCTTCCCTTTCCATAACCTACCCCCTTAATCAGAAAAAAAATCTCAAAAGGTCTTTCCTCTTCTTTTCACCCTTTCCTTCATTGGATAAAAGAAAAATCGGTGGCGACTCTTGCTAACCGCAACATTGCGATAAAACACAAAACCAGTAAAAGTCAGTTCTCCCACCGTATTACAGAACGGGAGACTCTTCTGGGGAGACTAAACTAAAGTGGGGTTACCTTAGAGCTAGATCACATTTAAAAATGATTTTCGTGTTTGACTTGTATGCTTTACCTTTCGGGTTTATGTTTGGGCTATTTTTAAAAGATCCTACACCCGGATCTGGGGCACTTTTAGGTAAGCAGCAATAAATCGTGGAGACTGTACAGTGTAGACCAACATGGTTGAAGAGATGGTTGCATTAGTGTGACATATTTGTTGGTACCGGTATCCCTTGTGTTAAATCGAGGAGAATACGGGGTTGTTGTGTGGTGTCATAAAGCACTAACTGCCTTAGAACCTTCGTTGAACAAACTTGGACATTAGAAAAGTAGTGAGATAGCCGACTTCGGTATAAAGCTGAGGATTGGTTGATACTCGATACTACACTCATTGAGATCGGACTTTCGGGATATTTCGGCCGCGAGAAAAGATCGCCTGAGCTGAAACAGTGCCCGAAAAGAAGGATCAATGATATTGAGACTCCTTAGAACCCGATTACTTTTCTAGGACAGGTTGAACCAAATAAACTTCAAGAGGGTACTTGCCTACAAATTCCATGCAAGCTTGAACCTAAGGCTACTTGTGTGACTTATTTGCTTTCTTTATATAACAACTTGAACTCCTTGCAGGGTTTTGTTTGTACTCATTATCTAACGATGTGAGTTCCTTGCATGACTTGTTTGTAGTCATTATCCAATAACCTGGACTTCTTGCAAGACTCACTTGTCTTCATCACCTTACACTTTTGCTTGGGGCATAACATACACATCATAACATCATGCCATATCATTTCCTTAACCATTTCAAGGATCTCAAGGGCCTGTGATGTAGGTTATGATGAACCAGACGTCTAGCAAGGGGAAAGAGGATTTATTTTCCTCTAGCCAATGTCGTTAAAAGACCAAAGCACGATAACTTGAGTCTGAGGCTATGACCCACTCGACATGGTGAGCTTAATTCTCGTAGAAGGACATTCAACGATATGAAGTTCTTCAATCAAAGTTGTAGTCAGATTCAAACATCTTCTTGTGTTTACCTTGCAAGATCCTTGAAAACATTGCATGCATGTCATTACATAACAGGTATTCTTGAGACAGGTTTCTCATTTTCTCACTGTTTATTTCAGCAGTAGGAAGATGGATCTCGAACAGAATGACATAGATCTTTAAACTCAAGATGCTCAGTTTAAGGAATTTTTCCTGAATCTATCCAAGGGGCAAGAAGAATTGAAAACACTCCTTGCTGGGAACATGACGAAGAAAAATCCTGAAGAAAAAAAGGATAACCAGTTGGAACAATGGCAAGCTAATATGGAAATGATAAGAATCCAGATGCATAGTCAGATGGCTCTTATCCCAAATTTAGCTTGGGGACAAGAAGAGTTGATTATTCTCATCAGCAAGCTTCATCAAGACAGATACGACAATTTGGGGAAAACTGCTAGAATTTAGGGCCTAATCAATGATCAACCTCTCTTGGAAGACAGGGAATTATATGACATGCTCATGCGGGAACATGTTGAAAATAAACTCAGGAGCGGTGAAATCCAGGGGACTGTATCTTCAAGTATTCAGAAGAGACCATACAATGGAAATAAATAGTCAAGTACTATGTACGACCAAAAGGGTCGCAATAAGATCAATCTCAACCAATCTATGGGGGTAGTGCGGGTCTCTAATCCAGCACAGGTGCAATAACAACGACAAGGTAATCAGCGTAAGCAGGACACGCCCAAAAGGCAATTCACCAAAATCGACATGTCCTTGGCTCAAGTATTGCTACACATGTTGAGAATGGAGTTGATTACGCTGAAGGATCCTCCTCAGAATCCCAACACCGTTTCTCTTCAGTATAATCCTAATGTGAGATGCGCTTATCATTCCAATAGTCTGGGGAATGACACTAATAGCTGTTGGGATTTGAAAAATAAGATTCAAGACTTGATTGACGAAGGAGTGTTGGAGTTCACACAAGATATCTAGACTGAATTCTTCTGTCATCCAAGGCACACCATCTGAAGTGACAAGTTCAGACAAAGAGGATTTTTGTTCATTAGAATTTTCAAATTGTAATTTCTTTTGATTGTTCGGACACTTAGTTTATGTTAAACTTTGTTATTCAATTAATTCATTGCATACGTTTGTCTTGAATTAATCCATTCGTCGTCAATATACTGAAACTATGCTTTTACTTCCTTTTTGTGATATTCAACTCTCGATTAAAAGATGTAAGCCTTTAGAGGGAGGATGACGAGAAAGATACCATAATCTCTACAATATGCTTTTGAATAGACTTGGCTGACGATGTACAAACGTTGTTTCAAATCCTAAACAGTGGAGTTATAAGGAAGATAATCCCTAGTCAACCCCTTTGAGCCTAAGAAGTAGGATTTTTCTTTTTGGCACAAATTGAAACCTTTAATCATGACCTGGGGTAGGGTAGTTTCTCAGTTAATTCAAATGTGCATTTAGTCGCAAGATCTATCTTCATACATGACGAATAGTGTCGAAGATGCTCTTCTAAAGACAGTGATGGTTCCCTGTAATCACTAAAATAGACAGTCATTATTTTTCAAAAGAAAAGCCCGCTAATTCAAAACCAATGAAGTAGACTTAAGGAAAAACTGGGGCATTCCACTGACTATAATCACAAAAGGAATAGTTCAGGAAAAAGGTAGAGATAATAAAATCAAAAAAGAGGTCGCTACGAATCCTCAACAAAAAATATTACAAAAAAAAATGATGACTGCCTTCTCAAATAAACTTTCAGTATTCGAACCATCACTGGAATATCAGTGAAAAGATTCCATACTCAATTGGGATCCAAACGCATAATTAACTGAGTATAGGACTGAAGAACATCACGAAGAACGGGTTGGGTACAAATAAATTTTGAGCCTTTATGCTTTGTTTCTTGAACCGTGAACCAGGCCACGCTACAACCCTTAAAAGTCCTAGCTGAAGCATGGGTTAGTTTGAAAGCATACTGTTACAAAAAGGTATCCTGACTCCTGTGAGGTTTACTATAAATACTGAGTTGAATTCATATTCTTACAAAATTTTGTTTGTTTACTAATAATGCATTTTCAAAACTTCAAGAAAGGCATAAGCATTACATTTTTAAAAATGCCATTGTTTGCATATGACTAATTGTTCGACAACAGAGAAATTCGCACAATGGATATTCAATGAACAAAAATCCTCTCAATGAACAAAATCACCTCAGAAGGAAAGACATTTCCAATAACAGACCTTTCATAATTAAGGGGAATGTCATGGTTTCCAACTGATCTGGGGGCAGTCGATTCAAGATTTAACGTATTTCTCAAAAAGCGTCGAATAGCCAGGGGAAGACCTCCATCTAAATCACTTGGGGTATTGAACATGAGTTCTACAAGACTTACTACTATGGAACATGAGTTCCATCTAAATCACTTGGGGTATTGAACATGAGTTCTACAAGACTCACTTGAGGGCACATACGATTAAGCAAACATTTTCTGGAAGTTTTACAAGACTTACTACTATGGATAGTGACAATTCTCCGCACCCTGTGAACACGGACATAGTCAGAAAATACTACGCATGAAAAAAAGACCCGCTAGGTTGACTGGCTTAGGCAAAATAAGGGCATCCCAGTGAACCAAAAGAGTTCAAGCAAAAATTAGGAATATATAAATAAAACTGTATACCCGGCAATTCGAAAACCTGAAAAGGTGGCTTGGGCAAAAAAGGGTATCCCGGTGGACTGAAGATCTGAAAGTTCAGTCCAGGAAAAAGTTAGGGATTAAAGCGTACAACTAGGTCCCGTTATCTCGTCACTTGTTTACCAGTAGAAGACTTATCGCCCTAATCAACATTCACCAAAGGCTCTAGAAGTTGAGGTGTGTTCAAGTCTCCATGAATCCCCACAGAGAAACTTCAATGAGATTATCCCTACATGGTAATCTTTGCAAATTCATACATTCCCCGCAATCTTCCCAACAGATCACTCTAGCAGATAAAGGAGTGCAGGCTTCCTCCCAGTAATATTTCCTATCTACAAGATCCTAAACATTACAGTCTATGGGAATTCTTCTCCCTAGTTGAGTTTTCAAAACTGTAAAAGCCCCTGCAGATTACTTCTCTCCAACAGAGCACATTCTCCTCGACAAAGATCTTCCCTCGGCAGGATATACCTCCATCAATAAGGTTTATTTCCCCAACAGGATTTATCTCCTCAGGGAGGACGAATCTCCCCATCTTGAGTCTATTACTCAGATGACAATGATTCACCGGCAAAACTTCCCTTCCCTAGTGAATTCATCACTATCCCCAGAGAATTTCTATTTGAATCTAAAATTGGATCAAATATTAGTCAACTCTATCCTCCTCAGACGAGCAAAAAATTTATCCATCGATGTTATCCCCAATTAGGGTATACAAGGAATTATAACTACCTAGTAGAGCAAAAAACAACCAAAGGTTTAACCTCTTCTTCCCCAAGCAGGAGTAAACACTCTCCAGCAAAGTTCCCTCAGAGAGCAGAAATAAATGTTCCCCAACAAAGTTTCATAAAATCTCAAGCAGTTTATAAAGCCTCATCCCCAGTAGAGTTTATTTCTCTAGCTACGGAAGTTCATCGCCCAATGGAGTTTATTTCTCCAAATTGGTAAAATCTTCCAACAGAACTCTTCTCTCCAGCATGATTAATCAAGATAACCACCTCCAGAAGAGTAGCTACTCACATCACATGATTATTCGTTCTTCGATCCCCATTCAGAGTATATGTGATCAATCCGTTTCAGAAACGATGACAGGTTATCAACTCTCCTAAAAAGCTTTTATCCTCAAGCTGAAATCAAAATCTCCACCAGGATACCCGCAGACAGAAAATGGGAATCCCCAACAAATTTAACTTCAACAAATAGTGAGGAATTACATTCTTCATATCCAACAGGCAGTCAGGGATTTATTTCCCCAATTTAACAACACTATAAAAAGCAACTGAGGCACTCACATATTACATTCATACATCATTTACAAACGTCATAGCATATGCATACAAATCGCATGCAACACAATCTCATTTATTTTGAAAACATTGTCTCGCGGTGTATTTCATACATCATGATATTGCATACAACTAACTCTTTACCGTTTCAGGAAAAGATCAATCAACAGACCAACATCATCAACTACTGGTATGACCAGGCCATCTTCTCAAAGACAACATCTTCCGGCTCAGATTAAATCGACCAATGATTTATTCTGATACTTCTTCCAGCAGACCTTTTTCTAGCTCAAATTAAATCAACCAAAGATTTATTTTGATACTTCTTCTAGTTAAAGACAAAGAGACCTCTTCTGGCTCAGATTAAATCAACCAAAGATTTATTTTGATACTTCTTCCAGTCGAAGTCGGACATAAATATCCTCTGGGTCAAATTAAATCGACCCAAGATTTATTATGATACTTCTTCCAGTGGACCTTTTTCTGGCTCAGATTAAATCGACCAAAGATTTATTCTGATACTTCTTCTAGTAGAAGTCGGGCATAAAGCATCTTCTGGCTGAGATTAAATCAACCAAAGATTTACTCTGATAATTCTTCCAGTAGACCTTTTTCTGGTTCAGATTAAATCTACCAATGATTTATTCTGATACTTATTCCAGTTAAAGTCACAGAGACCTCTTCTGCGTAGATTAAATTAACTAAAATTTATTCTGATACTTTTTCCAGTTGAAGGTGGTTGTAGATAGTCGCTGGCTCAGATTAAATAGACCAATGATTTATTCTGATACTCCTTCCAGCAGACATTCTTCTGGCTCAGCTTAGATCAAGTGTAGATCTATTCTGATACTTATTCCAATTGAAGACATTTTCTAGCTCAGATTAAATCAACCAAAGATTTATTCTGATACTTCTTCCAGATAAAAACAAGCATAAATATGTGCTGGCTCAGATTAAATTGATCAAGATTTACTCTGATACTTCTTCTAGTAGACCTTTTTATGGCTCAGATTAAATCGAACAATGGTTTATTCTGATACTTCTTCCAGTTAAAGACAGAGACCTCTTCTGGCTCAGATTAAATTAACCAAATATTTATTTTGATACTTTTTCCAGTTGTAGACGATCGTAGATAGTCGCTGGCTCGGATTAAATCGACCAATGATTTATTATGATACTCCTTCCAGTGGACATTCTTCTGGCTCAGCTTAGATCATGTGTAGATCTATTCTGATGCTTCTTCCAGTTGAATACATTTTCTGGCTCATATTAAATCAACCAAAGATTTATTCTGATACTTCTTCCATATAAAAACAAGCATAAATATCTGCTGGCTCAGATTAAATCGGCGAATGATTTATTCTGATACTTCTTCTAGTAGACCTTTTTATGGTTCAGATTAAATTGACCAATGATGTATTTTGATACTTTTCCAGTTAAAGACAATAGATACCTCTTCTGGCTCAGATTAAATCAACCAAAGATTTATTCTGATACTTCTTCCAATTGAAGACGGTCGTAGATAGTCGCTGGCTTAGATTAAATCGTCCAATGATTTATTCTGATACTTCTTCCAGTAGACATTTTTTGGCTCAGATTAAATCAACCAACTGTAGGTTTACTCTGATACTTCTTCCAGTTAAAGACAACAAAGACCTCTTCAAGGCTCTTCAAATGGTCAAGGCACCCAAGGGTTGACTAGTCAAGATGCACCTCCTAGACCAAAAGCCTACAACTAAGGTTTGGAGTTTCTCAAGGAAATTTTGTCTGCAAAAGTTTCAAGTGGCTCCCATGTTTCTTCATAGGTCCTTAACAAGGCTCATGTCAAGTTTCAAGCCCTACATCACAAGTTTGCCCAGTCAATGGCTCAGATGCTTGAAAAACAACTGTATTAATCAAAAAGTCAACTATGGTCAACTTACAGTCAAACTTCAAGATTTTTGCTCAACATCAACATTTTGAAGTGATATTCATCATTTGATCAAGGGTTGATCATGATTCCCAAGGAAGGTCCTCAGATCATCAAAAATCAAGATTTTTAAATTAGGGTTTCCTTAGGAGAAGTCAACTGAACTTTGACCAGGCATAACTTTCACACGCTTCATAAAATTGTCCCCAACTAAATCCTATTTTGAAGAAAATTCAATTCTCTACAACTTTGATATTGTTCTCAAGTCCAAAAAATGCTTCATTTGCAAGATATGATCTCATACATTATAGGTCATTTTCAAAAGTCAACAAAAGACACTTTTTGTCAAGGAAACTTACATCAAGATTATATCTTCAAAAGCAAAAATGATCAACATAGAGATTTAAGGGGACATCTTGGGCTTTCCAAAAAGTCAAAGATCAACTCCAAAATATGAAAATTGAGCAAGTTATGAGGTGCACAAGTTGGGAAAGTTTCAAGAAATGCATGAAGTCAACTTTGAGCAAAATTACATTTTTATGTTAATGAACCTAACTTATAGGGTTAAAACATGTTTATGACATACCCAAGGACCTCTAAACCTAACCATGCCCTATTGTGATTTTTATTTTTATTTATTTGAATTTTTATTCATTTAAATATGAATTAAATCAAATAAATTAGATAAATATATAAGAAATAATGGGATAGCGCGTTCGGGATTGACTTGACCCATCATGGTGCCTAATATTTCATGCAAAGACCAACAAAAAGCTGTCCAGGTTCATGCAGCATCAAGAATGGCAAGAATCATCCAAATATGGCAAACTTTCAATATGTTGGATTTTTGTCTCATGGCCTTGAAAGCTTTGTTTCTTTCCATACTTGTTTTTCTCCTAACTCTATAAATGCATAACATTGAAAGAAAGAAATGGCACGAAATTCTACATGCAAAAGCTCTCCAAAAACTCTCCAAAAATATCAAAGAATTGGTGCAAGTCATATCTCAAAGTTCCAGTCTCTCTCGATTGAAACCAAGCCTCGAGCCATACTCTTGAAGTCCCCAGGAAATTTTTACAAGGTCCAAGATCAGTCCATCACAAGCTTAGACTGCCCCCATTTGATAACACTAGTTTGGTAAAGTTTAAAATTTCGAATCTCTGATTTTAAGCATATTGCATGGCATGTGTGATACGTTGGTAGAACCGACTGTTAATACTGGTTTGAGTTTTTTGTTCGCAAATGTCGCGGTAAACAAGAGTCTCCACCGAGTTTTCTTATCCAACAAGGAAAGGGTGAAAAGAACAGAAAAATACCTTTTTTCGAGATTTTTGAGTAAGGGGGGTAGATTATGGAAATGGAAGGTGTTAGCACCCTTTCCATCCATGGTTTTCCATGGGATCTTAGGTACTTGCTAATTTTTTAAAATTGCTTGTGTTTGTGTATTTTGAAAAGCTTTGAAAATGCCTTAGTGCGGTAATTCACTTTATGGTAACTCTTGTATCCGTCCTCAAGAGTGTGATAAAGCGTTTTGAAAACTTTGTTTAAAAAAGTGTTTGAAAGTGTGTAAAAAGTATTGTTTGAGCAAGTACCTAACAGTTATCTACCTACTCGAAAAAGACTATTCTTGTCCTCCTATCCTTTAGACCATGTTATCCTACTATTAGTGAGTAGGTAACCCTAGTCATTGGATGTTGAGGGACTATCGAAAAGGGATGTAATGGTCATTGAAGGCAACATGTAAGGATACCTTAGCATTTCAAAGGGACTATCATCATAAGATCATTTATCGTAGGCAACTCGAGGGACATTTAGGGACTATGATCTTTATGATGACTTTAAACTGAGGGTCTTTGCTAAGAGTATACCTACGTTAGAGGGACATGACCATTGTTTCCGAGGCAACCAAAGTGGGAAATACCCTAGGGGTGCAAGTGTGCAATAGTGTGCTTTTTTCAGATATTTTTATCTTGCAGTTTAGTGATCTACAGATTGATTGATTGATCATACACGCCTAGGTCGCTAGCAATTATATACAAGCATATAAAATCTAAAAGCAGGAAATAGAGTTCCTACGCTATTACAAAGCTTTGGTGTAGATACATAAATAATTACTGAGAAAAATAAAGTGCAGAAATAAAATCCTAATTAAGCTATTATAAGCTGTGTTGAGATCAAAAGTTTTGGTTGCCTCTACTCTATGGAGGACATAGACGTCACTGGGATGTACGTTGAGGACGTAGCGGTGGCTTCGCATCAAGACGTTTCTTCCCCTGTGCCTGTTTGAGAAAGTACCTGTGGAGGTTTTGTGGATGGATCTATGTGTTAAAATAAGTGTCAGAATGACATTCGTCTCTGGATCATATCTGAACTGAATTGTTGCTAGAAGATGATCTGAATAAGTATCAAGATGATATCCGTCTCTGGATCGTACCTGAACTGTTGCTAGATGAGGATTTGGAGTAAGTTTCAGGATGACATCCGTCTTTGGATCGTACTTGAACTGTTTCTCGATGAGAATAGTGAGTAAGTGTCAGGATGACATCCGTATTTGTATCGTATATGAACCGTTTCTAGAGGATAATCTGCTTTATTCAAAATGTTTTTGTTGGGGAATGGAAACTCTGTAATCCGCTTGGGGAACCCCGAGAAGCTTGGCGACTTCATTGGGGAATTTTATTTAGAGCAGTAATTTGGAGATTTTTCTCTGCCAAGGGTATGAGAACACCTGACATCAATAGGTTGTAAGCTGAGAATATGGAGGTAACCTTGTAGTAGAATGCCCCTGTCTTGATACCTGTTGTAGAAGATATCAACCGGGGGTTTTGTATATGGTTTGACTATTATCCCAACTCTTGGAGTCCTTGGTGAATGTAGATCAGGGTAATAAACCTTCTACTGATTAGACAAGTGACAGGATGTAGTCGTACGCTTTAATCCTACTTTTGCCTAGACTTTCTTTTCAGATTTTCAGTCTACCGGGATACCCTTTTTTGCTCAAGCCGCCTTTTCAGGTTTTCGACTTGCCGGGTGTACAGATATTTTTGTTTTTATCCCTAATTTTTGCCCGAACACTTTTGGTTCGCCAGGATGCCTTTATTTTTGCCTAGGCCAATTAACCTAGCAGGTCTTTGTTCATGCGTAGTATTTTCCGACTATGTCTACGTTCATCGGGTGCGGAGAATTGTCATTGTCCATAGTAGTAAGTGTTGCCACACTACCAGAAGATGTTTGTTTGATGGTACAAGATTCGTTGCTGGAATTCGTGCCCAATTCCCTAAGTGATTCAGATGGAGACATGTCCCTGGCTATTTGGCATCTTTGAGAGATTCCTTGAATCTTGACTTGACTGCCCCAAATGATGGATAATGATCATGTCGTGCCCCTTGGTTAGAAGTGTTTTTCCATTTGAGGTGATCCTTTTCATCGAGAAGGTTTTTGTTTACTAGATATTCATCATGCGATTTTCTCTACTGTTGAACAAATAATCATATGGAAACAATGGTATTTTAAGAATGCAAAGCTTATGTCTGTCTTGAAGTTTGAAAATTCAGTTTTTAGTAAAACAGTTAAATTTTGTAAAAGTGTGATATCAACTCGGGATTTGTAGCAAACCTTACAGGAGTCAGGATACCTTTTGTAAGAGCATGCTTTTGAACTAACCCATGCTTCATCTAGGACTTTTAAGGGTTATAACGTGGCCTGGTTCACGGTTTAAGAAACAAAGGATAGAGGCTCAAATTTTATTTGTACCCACCTGTTCTTCATGACGTTCTTCGATCCTATGCTCAGCTAATGGTGTGTTCAGATACCAATTGAGTCTGACATCTTATCCTTGATGTTCCGGTGATGGTTTGGATACTGAAAGTTTATTTGGAAGAGGCAGCCATTTTGTAATCTTCTTATTTTTTTTTGTTATCCCTTCTTTTGTCTGAACTATTTTTTTTTTGTGATTACAGTCAGCGGGATGCCCCCGTTTTTTTTTAGTCTCCTTCATAGGTTTTGATTTAATGGGCTTTTATTTTGAGAGATAATGACTGTCTATTCTTAATGATTATACGGAACCATCATCGTCTTTTGCTTTGGAAGGACATCTTCGATGTCGTTCATTGTGTACGAAGCGGAAGATTGTGACTGAATGCGCGTCTGAATTGACTGAGAAACTATCCTGCCCCCGGTTATGATTTAGGGTTTTAATTTGTGTGAAAAGAAAAACTCCTACTTCTTTGGCTCAAAGGGGTTGACTAGGGATTATCTTCCTTATAACTCCACTATTTGGGATTTGAAACAATGCATGTACATCGTTAGTGGGGTCTGTTCAAAAGCATATTGTAGAGATTATGGTATCACTTTCGCCATCCTCCCTCTAAAGGCTCAGAGCTTTTGATCGAGAGTTGAATATCACAAAAAGGAAAGCAGTTTAAATATAGTGAATACAAATGAATTGATTCAAAACAGACATATGCAATGCATTGATAAAGTAACAAAGTTTGATATGAATAAATTTTCGAACAATCAAAAGAAAGTTATAAATTGAAAATTCTAATGAACAAAAGCTTCTTCGTCTGATCTTGTCACTTCGGATAGTGTTCCTTGGAGGGATGGCAGAAGAACTCAATCTGACCATCTTGTGTAAACTCCAGTACTCCTTCATCGATCAGGTTTTGGATTTTGTATTTCAACCTCCAATAATCATTAGTATCATGCCCCGGACTATTGGAGTGATATGCACACCTTGCATCAGGATTGTAGTTAGGGGAATAAGTCTTGGGATTTGGATGAGGCCCTATCAACGTAACCAGATTCATCTTCAACATGTGTTGTAAAGCTTGAGACAGCGACATGTTGAGTTTCGTAAACTGCCTCTTGGGTGTATCTGGCTTACTCTGATTAACCCGTTGTTTTTGGCGAGGTTGTTGTTGGACCCGTGATGTAGTAGAAATTTGGAAAGGTCCAACCTTTTGTCTTCTCAGAGGTTGATCAATGACTTGGTCCTCAGCCTCGACTGCTTTCTTCATAAGGTTGTATCCGTCTTGAGGAAGTTTGCTGATGAGGATTCTTAGCTCTTCTTTCCCCCGAGACAAGCTTTGGATAAGGGTCATCTGACTACTCATATGGATTCTCATCCTTTCCATTTCAGCTTGCAGTTGTTCCAACTGGTCATCCTTATTGTCTTCAGGATTTTTCTTGGCTAGGTTCCCAGCGAGGAGTGCTTTCAACTCTTCCTGCCCCTTGGATAGGGTTAGTAACATTTCCATGAACTGAGCCTCTTGAGTTCGAAGATCTCTGTTGTCTTGTTAGAGAGTCATTTTCCTTGCTGAAATAAACAGCGAGAAAATGAGAGACTTGTACTGGAAGACCTGTTATGAAATGGCATGCATGCAATGTTTTCAAGGATCTCGCGGAGTAAACAAGAAAATATCAGAAGGTGAAATTTGTAGTTTTGATTGAAGAACTTTGTATCGTTGAGTGTCCTTCTACGAGAGTTAAGCTCACCATATCAAGTGGGTCATAGCCCCTAACTCAAATTATCGTGTTTTGGTCTTTTGACGACATTGGCTAGAGGAAAATAAATCCTCTTGCCCCTTGCTAGACGTCTGGTTCATCATAACCTGCATCACAAACCCTTGAGATCCTTGAAATGGTTAAGGAAATGTGTTGGCATGATGTTATGATGTGTATGCTATGCGTTAAGCAAAAACGCAGGTTAAGAAACCAAATTATTGGATTTATACAAACAAGGTCTTGCAAGGAATACAAACAAAGCCCTGCAATGAGTTCAAATTGTTAGGCAAAGAAAGCAAACAAGTCACACAAGTAGCCTTAGGTTTTGGCTTGCATGGATTCCATAGGTAAGTACCCTCTTGAAGTTTAGTTGGCTCAACTTGTCTTAGAAATAGTAACCGGGTTCTAAGGAGTCTCAATATCACTAACCTCCCCTCAGAAATTGTTTCAGCTCAGCACTGAAGTATTGCAGCCAAAAAATCCCGAAAGTCCAGTCTCAATGAGTGTAGTATCGAGTATAAACCAATCTTCAGTTGGAACCAAATCCGGCTATCTCACTACTTCCTAATGGCTAGGATGAGTCAATTAAAGGTTCTAAAGGTCAGTTAGCGCTTAGTGACACTATGAGGAAGCCTAATATTATCCTTAACTTACTCTAGGAATAATATTACAATCCAAAGTATTGCGCTAACATAGCCACCACTTTGTCCGTGTCGGTCTATGCCGTACAACCTCCATGATTTATTGCTACTTACCTAATAAGGTTACCTAGATCCGGGTATAGGATCCATACAAGAACACCCCCAACAAACCTTTAAAAGTAAAGCAATCAAAGCAAGCAATTTAAAATGATCTAGACCCTAAGGTAAACCCCACTTTATAATCCTTCCCAGCAGATTCTCCAGTTCTATGATACGGTGGCAGAACCGACTGTTAATACTGGTTTGCATTTTTTGTTTGCAAATGTCGTGGTAAGCAAGAGTCGCCACTGACTTTTCTTTTATCTAACAAAGGAAAGGGTGAAAAGAACAGAAAAAGACCTTTTTCGAGATTTTCTGAGTAATGGGGTAGATTATGGAAAGGGAAGGTGTTATCACCCTTTCCATCCATGGTTTTCCATGGGCTGTTAGGTACTTGCTCATTTTTTAAAATTTCTTGTGTTTGTATGTTATGAAAAGCTTTGAAAATTCCTTAGTGCGGCGATTCACTTTATGGTAACTCTTTTGTCCGTCCTCAAGAGTGTGATAAAGAGTTTTGAAAACTTTGTTTGAAAAGTGTTTGAAAGTGTGTAAAAAGGATTGTTTGAGCAAGTACCTAACAGTTATCTACCTACTCGAAAAAGACTGTTCTTTTCCTCCTATCCTTTAGACCGTGTTATCCTACTATTAGTGAGTAGGTAACCCTAGTCGTTGGATGTTGAGGGACTATCGAAAATGGACGTAATGGTCATTGAAGGAAACATGTAAGGATACCTTAGCATTTCGAAGGGACTATCATCATAAGATCATTTATCGTAGGCAACTCGAGGGAAATTTAGGGACTATGATCTTTATGATGACTTTAAACTGAGGGTCTTTGCTAAGAGTATCCCTACATTCGAGGGACATGACCATTGTTTCCGAGGAAACCAAAGTGGGAAATACCCTAGGGGTGAAAGTGTGCAATAGTGTGCTTTTTTTAGATATTTTTATCTTGCAGTTTAGTGATCTACTGATTGATTGATTAATCATACACGCCTAGGTTGCTAGCAATTATATACAAGCATATAAAATATAAAAGCGGGAAATAAAGGTCCTACCCTATTAAAAAGCTTTGGTGTAGATACATAAATAATTACTGAGAAAAATAAAGTGCGGAAATAAAATCCTAATTAAGCTATTACAAGCCGTGCATAGTTACATAATTAACAAAAAATGCTAAAGTAAATAAGCACACACATGAATTGAAAAGACGTCTAAAATCCTAAGTGAAAGGAATTTTTGTTTGTTTTTGTTATGAAAAGAAATTGAATTAAAAATCCTAAATCTATTCAATTTTAGTTTTTTAAGAAAATATTAAAATAATTAATAAATTAATTGACAAAATTAATTTAATGTAAAAAGCTAAGCCTAATGTTTTTGTGTTTTTTTAGTGTTAGTTAAAGCTTAGAAGAAGTAAGGACAAGCAATCCATCAGAAGGAAACAAAATCAAAAGGGCCAAAAACATGAAATGAAAAGAAGGAATTCTTGGAAGCAGGGTCCGGATCAAAGAGGCCTGGGTTTCTCTTCTATCCAATGAGCTGATCGAAGACCTTGTTTGAGGGTCTTGGGGGCGCTAGATTTGCAAGCAAAAATGTTAGAAATTGAAAATGTAAGGCTTGGATCGAAGAAGTTTGAGAGAATGCGCGTCTGGGACTTTCGATCTAGATGTGAGATCCTTCGATCTGGGATACTGGACCTTCAAGGAAGTTCATTAGAAATTGAAAATTGCAAGGCATGGGATCAAACCCTGGTCCCTTCGATTGAGCGAATTCCCTTTCGCCACCTGAGCTGCTTGCTCATTCGAAATACATGACACCTGATTTTGGCCCTGCAAATTAGTTAATTCGAAACTAAAAAATATAGGAAAAACACCCCATTCGAAATCAATCCCTGAACCCGGATCTAGGTTAGTTTCGATTTGTCACAACTAGTATCATGGACCTCAAAAGTAGCCAGCTTCGAAAAACTCTGTCCTTGGTATTCGAACGTATGAACACTGCAACTTGCATATACTTTGTTAATTCGCTCACAAATAATAATAAAACTATGAACATGCAATCATGAGTATAATTTAAGATTAAGTGGGATTGAATGTTTTTACCACTGGAAGCGCCTGGATCTACAGTCCTGGGTGTGAGATGGTTGGGGCACGAACGATTGTACACATGTGTGAACTCCAAGAACGCGATCGGAGTGTCAACCTAGACGGAAGGTACCTGCAACGGAGCCTGGACTTTTGTGGGGCCAGGCTGGTGTTTTTTCTTCTACGGCAGCCTCTGTGTGTTTTTTCGTGTATCCCTCTTCGTGTGTTATTCGTCTGGCCTTTTTTGTGGTTGCTGCGCATGTATCCCCCTTGTATCCATCTGGCCCTTTTTTTGTGGTTGTTGCGCATGTACCCCCCCCCCCCCCCCTCCTGTTTTCGTGTGAGATCATGAGGTTTATATAGACAAGGGAATTTAGGTAAACATTTGTGTATCAAATCTTGGTCCATTATGACGAAGATATTTGATTTGATTTCCTCATAAAGACTTGTTATATTTGATTCAGTCACGTGCCAATCTATTTTCATGCGTTATTGCCAACCTGTTATGAGTTGTTTGGGCCTCCAACATGATGAAAATCGAAAGCTGACCTGCCCCTGCAGATCCACTTCCCTTCAAATTTTCTATCTTCGATGGCTCTAAGCTCCACTTCGAATTACTCCAGCTTCGATTGCGTATCCCCTTCGATTGAGGCTCCCTCTGCTTCGATTGCTTGATTCGAAAAGAATCCCCTGGTCGAATCAACCCTTGTAGAGTTGTGAACAAACAAGGCAAGAATTTGGCCTGGACAGGTTAGGATATGTTTTTTTTCTTAGTCATGCTAGCCTATTTCATTCCTTCGAATATGCCTTCTTTGCCAGCTTCAAAGTCCAATTCGAATCTATTCAGAACATTCCCTATTAGACAACTTCGACTAGCTCTTGGCCATGTGATGAGTCTAAGTTCTGATTTGAAGTGTTCGGAACTTCCTTCATAAGAGCATCTTAGATTAAGACAAACTCTGCACATAAATGCCATTCGAAGGTCATTTCATTCGGATGTTCTGATTGAGGGAAACTCTAAAGTTCCAGTCGAAGGACACTCTGAAGTTCTAGTCGAAAGACCTTTTGGACTGCCAATCGAAGGGCCTTTGTCTATACCAATCGAAGGAACTTTGTCCATATACTAATCGAAGTACCTTGTTGACCGATCAAAAAATTTGTTCTGCTCCCTTCGATTTCCTTCAGTTTAGACCAATCGAAGTGATGTTAAAATGCCAATCAAAGACCCCTTTGTTCGGATGCCAATCGAAAGACATTGTTAAAATGCCAATCGAAAGGCCTTGTTAACAAGCCAATCGAAGAGCACTATGCAGATGCCAATCGAAAGGCATTTTGGAGATGCCAATCGAAGGAAACTTAAAAATATCACTCACAAATTTTCCTTTTCTTTAGGCAAAGGTTTGTGGTCAACCATGTAGGGGATGACCTTGGAAAATATGAGAGGGAAAATTTTGGGGTACAACAACATGCTAACATTTGTTTGACTCTATATGAATCTATAGATCAGATATTAGTGGGACCAAATGTGAGGATCATGCACCTCCAGTTCCTGACCACCATATTTCATCAGGCTAGAGGCGCATTCCCATGATGAACCCCAAGAAGCGTCCCTCACTGGATCTCCAGGCGCCCGGGCCCTATTGCTAATGGGCCTGGGAATTTTTTGCTATTTTACACCCTTTAACTACTTTTTGCAGTGCCTGGCCCATTTATTTTTTTTCTTTTTTTGTTGTTTATTTATTTAATTTTCTTTAAACCTTTTTTTTATTTTTACGAACATAAAAAATAAGAAAATAAGAAAATCACAAAAAATAGTAGATTTAAGTTTTTATTAATTAAATTAATTTTGATCAATCATTTAATCACATTTTTTAATTAATTAACTAGTTAGAATTAGGTTCTCATAATTTAATTATTTTTCTAAACAAAAACAAATATTTCTTTTATGACAGAGAAATTTTTCTTAGGGTTTTTCTTCATCCTTTCATTTTTATTTCTTTCTCCTCTGCACGTTCATTTATTTATCCGCATTATTTTTCACCAATATTATGTAATTTCATATGGATTGTAATAGTTTAACTTAGGACCCTTTACATTTCTTTTCCCCGTTTTGGTTTGTAATTCTCCCATCCCGAAGCCTTGTAATAATGTAGATTCAAAATTCCCGCACTTTATTTTCTGTACTTATTCAATTAATTGTTAGATGAATGCTAATAGGCTTGTATGAAAAGACTAAAAGCAAATGTTAGAAAACCTAACATTCAAAGATAAACATAACTGAAACATAACACACTCGCACACGCGCACCTCTAAGGTACCTCCACTTGTTGCCTTCGGAATAAAACAGTCACGACTCTCGAACGTAAGAAATTTTAGTGGCGACCCTTTGGTTTAAAGATCATAAGTCCCTCGATGACCCGATGTTGCCTCGGTATAAGATCTTAAAACCTTAGGGTAATTACTAAAGTATCTTATGAGTTACTTTCGTGACTGTACAATGACCCCCACGTGTTCCTCAAAACATCCAACGATAGGGCTACCTACTGACTAATAGTAGGATATAACTATCTAAAGGAAAAGAGGAAAAGAACAAATCATTCGAGTGGGTAGATATCTCCAAGTTGCTTGCTCATAAAAACAAACAAAACAATTTTTCGCACATACACAAACTCTTCTCTAAAATATTTTCAAAGACAAAACACTTTCTATACATTCTCGCCAAAACGAGAAACATTACAAAGTTCACCGCACTTAGGCATCTTTTTCAAAACATTTTCAAATACACTTACACAAAAAAAAAGCATTTTTAAAGTGAGCTAGAAACTAAGATCCCATAGATAACTACGAATGGAAAGGGTGTTAACACCATCCCTTTCCATAACCTACCCCCTTACTCAAAAAAAATCTCCAAAGGTCTTTCCTGTTCTTTTCACCCTTTTCTTTTTTGTATAAAAGAAAAGTGGGTGGCGACTCTTGCTAACCGCAACATTGCGATAAAATGCAAAACTAGTAAAAGTCAGTTCTCCCACCGTATTATAATGAGGAACCATGAAATCCACTTGAGGCATTATAAGCTCAAATTTCCTTATGAAACGTGAAACCCTAGTTGTAATTCAACTGCTTAGGAGGAGGGTTTGTCTGGTCAACCCTTGAGTAGTTTTGAGTGCTTGAGACCTTCATGAGCATGAGGAAGTGTCTTGAAAATGGGAGGGAAAATTTTGGGGTATAACACATTGCATATGCATCTACATGTCATGCATATCATTACATAACAGGTGTTCTTAAGACAAGTTTTCTCATCTTCATGTTGTTTATTTCAGCCGAAAAATGGCTCTTGAACAGACAGTCAAAGATCTCCAAGCTCAGAATGCCCAATTTGAACAGATGTTTCTGAACTTATCCAAGTGACGGGAAGAATTGAAGGCACTTGTCACCATTGAGAAAAAGAAGAAGAAAAAGAAACCAATTTGCGTCCTTAACATGGGGAGAAGGTTCAGATGACCAGTCAAGCAAGCTCGAGATCTTAATACCCCATCAGATGAAGATGACAAACAGGGTGAAGATGGTAAGAGTGTGAAAACTGAAAGAAGCAATCTTGGTTCTGACAAATTTCCTGATGAAAAGGAAGATGATTATTTGGATGAGCAATATCCCATTGCTGATAAGAAGTATAAGCTGCTGGAAGAGCGTCTGAGAGCTATGGGAATCCAGAAGGTACCTGGATTGAATTTTGATGATTTAGGTTTGGTTTCAGGAGTTGTTATTCCTCCTAAATTCAAAACTCCTATCTTTGCTAAGTATGATGGTGTTTCTTTTCCAAAGCTACATTTGAGGTCTTATGTTCGAAAAATCCAACCGCACACTACTGACAAGAAGTTATGGCTGCATTTCTTTAAAGAGAGTCTGTCTGGGACACAACTGGAATGGTACTATCAACTTGAAAGTGCCAATATTCACGCTTAGGAAGATTTGGCTGTAGCCTTCTATAAATAATATCAGTATAATTCGGATTTAGCACCAACCCATATGCAATTGTAGAGTATGTCCATGGGTTCTTAGGAAGGTTTCAAAGAGTACACATAGAACTGGAGAGATCACACGGGCGGAGTTCAACCTCCTTTGGCTGATAGAGAGTTAGTTGATATGTTCATGAGCATACTTGCATGTCATTTCTATAATCATCTACTTGGAAGTTCTTCAGCTGTTTTCACTGAATTAATTTTGACAGGGGAACATGTTGAAAATGGGATCAAAAGCGATAAAATTCAGATGGTTGCATCTTCAAATACTATGAACAAGGCTTATAATGGTAATACAGAATCAAATATTATGTACGACCAAAAGGGTCATAATAAGAGTAACTGCAACCAATTTGTGGGGGCAATACTAATCTCTAATCCTGCACCAGTGCAACAACAACAGAATAACCAGTGTAGGCAGGATACGCCCAGGAGGTAGTTTACAAAGATCAACATGTCGTTGGCTCAAGAGTTACAACACATGTTAAAGGCAGGGCTGGTTACATTGAGAGAACCTCCTCATAATCCCAACACTTCCTCTACCCACTACAATCCCAATGCAAGGTGCGTGTATCACTATGACAGCCCCAAGCATGACACCAGCAATTGTTGGGCTCTGAAGAATAAGATCTAATACATTATTGACGCCAAGGAAATTGAATTTGATCCTCATGAGACTCCTAATGTAATTTCTGCACCTATGCCCAATCATGACAAGGGCGTTAATTCTATTTAAGACATTGATTATGTTCCTATCATGAATGATTTGACTACTCCTCTGACGATTGTTAAGAAGAAGCTGTTGCAAGCCAGTTTATTTCTGGGTTATACTGAAGACTGCTACTATGGTGCATCCTAATCCAATGGTTGTGCGTTGCTGAAGAAAAGGTATTCAGTGTTTGATTGATGACCGTGTGATTCTATTTAAGAAAATTCATTTTGAGAAGACTCCTTCTGTGGAGAGTACATCCTAAGACATGAAGCTTGAAGACGTATCTACAATTTCTAATACTCCTATAAGGATCACTTCTAAGGGTCCTGTGAAGATTACTATCGAACCTAGAGTTTCTCCTCTAATCATTACTGCACCTGGGCCAATTCCATATTCCTCTGATAAGGCTATCCCTTTAAATTATGGAGCTGATGTCTACTACCATAGAGTCAAGCAGGAACCATTGACTATTGAAGAGGAAAATGATGAAGTTACTGATCCTGATGTTGGTAATATTGTTGGGACTAGTAAGGTTACCAAAAGTGGAAGGGTTTTCTCTCCAAAGATCTCTTCGAAGGTTGTTACTACACTGGTTCGTATCACTACTACTAATGAGACTTGAGGCGAAGAACAAATTACTGAGTCTTCCCAGGCTGAGGCAATAAAAGAGTTTACTGTTGAAGATACCTCCAATCAAGAGATGGAAGAAGTAATGAAGATTATACGAAAAAGTTACTATAAGATTGTTGAACAGTTGGGACAGACGCCCTCCAAAATATCTATGATATCCCTGTTGTTGTGCTCTGAAGCCCATGCTCAGGCTTTAGTAAAATTTCTGAAATATTCTCATGTACCAATGGAAATCTCTGTTGACCAGTTCGAAAATTGTGTTTCTAACCTGACGACTGATAATGGGCTTGGCTTTTCTGATGCTGATTTGACCCCACAGGAAGGGACCATAATAAGGCCCTATATGTCTCTATTGAGTGTAGGGGCACTACCTTATCTCATGTGTTGGCGGACATAGGTTCCTCATTTAACGTGTTTCTAAAAGCTTCTTTATATAAACTTGACTGTGAGGGGATTGTGCTAAAACCTAGTGACACTGTGGTAAGAGCTTTTGATGGTTCGAAGAGAATGGTGCATGGGGAGGTTGATCTCCAAATCAAAGTGGGTTCCCAGATCTTCGACTCTACTTTCTATGTGATGGACATTCTCCTAGCCTATTCCAGTTTTCTTTGACGCCCTTGGATTCATGGGGCATGCACTGTTACTTCTACTTTACACCAAAAGTTGAAGTATCATGTGAAAGGAAAGATTGTTAGAGTTTGCGGTGAAGAAGAATACGTGACGAGCCATTTGAACTCTTTCAAGTATGTTGAGATGGATGGTGAATTCTTCGAGACCCCTTGCCAGACCTTTGAAGTTATTGATAAAGCTGCTCCTACTATTCCTAAGACCCCATCAAAAATGGCTTCTCTGAAAGACGCTAGGACTATGGTCGAAGAAGGTGGTTGCACTGTTTGGAGTCAGCTTCTCGATAATCCTTATAAGTCCGAAAAATTTTGTTTGACTTTCACTTCTCAGGCTCAGAGGGATGTTTGTCGTGCTCATGCTAATTCTGGGAGACCTCCATTCCGCATCAACAATAGTGGAGTTCACAACAATCATGTCAACACTATGGAAGACACTGATAGTGACTGTGACATAGATAGTTGGATCTTCCTTACTACCGGTAGTGGGCTCAAGGAAGCCTGAAGACTTTATATCAATCTCCTTTAATCAAGAGTAAATTCTATGTGATGTTTTCTTGCTTTCAAGTATTTTTGGTTATGTAATTTAAACAATAAACTTTAAGTCTTGTGCCTTACCCGGGGCACAATGTTCCATTTTTTAAGGTTGTCATCTTCTATCCACATATTTTCAATTAATAAATCATTGTACGTTTGCATTCAAATTTTGAGCTCTTTGTCTTTACTTTATTGCTCTCAAAATAGCTATGTGTTCTTACACATACCCGTGCAACAAACTGCAGATCCATATCCACTATGGATCCCATTGATAACAATTATGTTATTACCAATTATGACTTTGAAAATTCGATCTACCAATCCGAGGAAGAAGGTAAGGAAGATTGTGAAATACCTAGAGATCTTGCTAGGTTGTTAAAGCAAGAATAAAAAGCCATATGAAGACAAATTAATCCAGATGTTGTGTGACTATGTTGAGATCTTTGCTTGGTCGTACAAAGACATTCCAGGGATTGATACTGATATTGTGGTTCACCATCTGCCGATGAAAGAAGGATATTGGGGAAACATGACGAGTCTGGTCGAAAAGAGCATGCAATATACTACCTTAGCAAAAACTTTACCGAGTGTGAAACAAGATACTCACTGCTCGAGAAAACTTGTTGCGCTTTGGCATGGGCTACTCGCCTACTAAGACACTATATGTTGACTCATACTACCTTGTTAATCTCTAAGATGGATCCCATGAAATACATATTCGAAAAACCCACTCTCTCCAGAAGGATAGCCAACTGGCGAATGGTCTTAACAGAATACGACATTCAGTACACTGCTCAGAAGGAAATCAAAGGAAGTGTATTGGCAGATCATTTGGCTCATTAAGCTATAGATGACTATCAAACTATGAATTTTGAGTTCCTGGATGAGAATATCATACTAGGTACAGATTATGAAGAACCTGGACCATATGAAGGACCTGAGCCAGGACCCCAATGGACTATGGTTTTTGATGGAGCTTCCAACTCACTTGGTAATGGAATTGGTGTTGTGATTATCTCTCCTGATGGTTTCCATACACCGTTTACCGCTAGACTGTGCTTTGACTGTACCAACAACATGGTTGAATACGAAGCGTTCATCATGGGTATTAAGGCTACTATTGACATAAGAATCAAGTTTTGGGACGTATACGGGGACTCAACCCTAGTGATCAGTCAAATCAAGGGAGAATGGGATACGAAGCATCCAAATCTCATTCTGTATCGAGAGTATGTATTGGAATTAATTTCGTATTTTAAGGAAATCACTTTCAAACATATCCCATGAGAGGAGAATCAGTTAACAGACGCACTAGCCACCATGTCATCTATGTTTAAAGTCAGGTGGGACAATGAAACTCATCAAATTACTATCGAGAGACTAGACGAACCAGCGTATTGCTATGAAGTTGATATTGATGGAGTAGAAGAAAATCCCTGGTTTCACAGAGTAAAAAGATACCTCGAGGCTCAAGAGTACCCCTAGGGGGCATCTATTAATGACAAGAAATTTCTACGAAGGTTCTTTGGCAAGTTCTTTCTGAGTAATGGAATTTTGTACAAGTGCAATCACAATTCAACTTTGCTTCGTTGTATAGACAAGAAGGAAGAGAAGAAGATTATGGAAGATATGCATGAAGGTATCTTTTATACTCGTTCCAGTGGGCACACGATGGCTAAGAAAAGTTTGAGAGCGGGTTATTGTTGGTCAACTATGGAAACTTATTTCCATCATCATTCTAGAACATGTCATAAATTCCAGATTTACGTTGACAAAGTACATATGCCCCTGGTTCCTCTGAATGTCTTGACTGCTCCTTGGTCGTTTGCAATGTGGGGCATTAATATGATTGGAGAGATTAATCCTACGACATCTAATGGGCATTGTTTCATTCTCGTCGTTGTTGATTACTTCACGAAGTGGGTTGAAGCAGCATCATTTGCCTCCATTACCAAGAATGTTATGGCTCGGTTCATTAAGCATAATCGTATATGTCGGTATGGTATCCCCGAAAGGATCATCACAAATAACGGTACTAATCTCAACAACACTATGATCATAGAACTCTGTACACAGTTCAAGATTAAACATCTTAATTCCTCTCTATATCGGCCGAAGATGAATGGCGCAGTGGAAGCCACCAACAAGAACATCAAGAAGATCTTGCAAAAGATGACAGTGACCTATAAAGATTGGCATGATATATTACTGTTTTCTCTTCATGGTTATCGCACTTCAGCATATACATCAACTAGGGAAACCCCTATCTAACCTATAACATGGAGGTCGTCTTACCTATCAAAGTCCAGATTCCTTCTTTGAGGACTATGAAAGATGCAGGTTTAGATGAAGATGAGTGGATTCAGACTCGACTGGACCAGATAAACTTGATCGATGAGAAGAGGCTTGCAGCTATTAGCCATGGTTAGATGTACCAGAAGCGCATGATCAAAGCCTTTAATAGGAAAGTCAAGCATCAGGTATACCAGGCTGGTGATTTGGTAATGAAGCGCATTATCCTACCACAAAGTGATCCCAGGGGAAAATGGACTCCCATATACGAAGGGCCGTTTGTGATTAAGAGGATATTTTCTGGAGACGCTATGATACTTACCACCATGGACGGTGAAGACTTCCCGCACCCTGTGAACGCGAACATGGTCAATAAATACTATGCATAAAAGAGACCCGCTAGGTTGACTGGCCTAGGAAAAAATAAGGGCATCCCGGTGAACCAAAACCTTTCGGGAAAAAATTAAGGATATATATATATATATATATATATATATATATATATATATATATATATATATATATATATATATATATATATATATATATATATATATATAAAAACTTGTACACCCGACAAGTCGAAAACCTAAAAAGGCGGCTTGGTAAAAAAGGGTATCCCAATGGACTGAAAACCCGAAATGGAGGTCCAAGAAAAAGTTAGGGATTAAAGCGTACGACCATGTTCTGCTGGATCATCCACTTACAGCAAGCTTTGCTATCAACGTCAAGTTCAAATGTTCTGATCAATTCAGTTAACTTCTTCTGATATCAAGGGATGAGATGCTTGAAGACATATGAGTAATAGCAGAGTTTAAACTCGATGGGATTATTTCCACATAGATCTCTTTCTTTGTACTTTCTTCATTTTTATGATGATTCCCTCTTACTAGGATTTCTGTCTCCTTGTACAAAATTGTCTGTTTATAGGAAAACAATCAATTCAAATATAATTCAAGATTCAAACTTACTCTCTCTGTTTTGTTTATAAAAACGTCCAATGACTAAATTGAGTGAACATATGCATATGAATATGATTACTGTTAACAAATATGTGAATAAAAAATAGGGTTAACGTTTACTAAAGACTCTAGGAGTTGGGATAATGTTCAAGTCATCCACAAATCTCCACAAAGAAATCTCTGCAGAGCCACCTTTACAAACTCATCCTTGACAGAGATACATTCCTCGGCGAGTCTAATATGCCTTCAGACATAAATTAAGGCATCTTCCATCAGTTCACTAGATCATCTTCCCCATAAGGTCCCTAGAAGGTAAATAAGTGTGATCATTTCCCCAGCATATGATGGAAACTTCCTCCGCACAGCCTATGAAAATCCAATTCTCATCAGAAATGATTCCCTCGGCAAAATTTATAGGAATTTAATTCTCTAGTGGAGTTTATTTCTCCAACACTATAAAATCCCCGACAGAATTCTCTTCTCCAGCAGAGTTATCTCCCCAGCATGGTTTATTTCCCCAGCAGGATTTATTTCCCCAGCAAGGTTTATTTCCCAAACAGAGGTTACTTCTCTGATTATTGCAATTCCTCGACAAAATTCTCTTCCCATGCCAGATTTCATTCAACTTTGTCCTCCCTAGAAAAGGTGACATCCACACATCAGAGGAGTATCCATCTCTTCCATCCCCAAGCAGAAGTCAAACGTACCCAGCGGAATATTCTCAAATGGAAAGCAAAAATCCCTAGCAAAGACACTCTAGGAAAGATTGAATATTCATATTCTTCATTCCCAACAACATTCAGGGGTTTATTTTCCCTAGCCAAAGATGTTAGGAAAGGCTACTATTGTCGTCAGAAACATCTTACATATACATCATTTACAAAAAAATCATAGCATATGCATACAAAACGCATACAACATTCTCATTTATTTTGAGAGTATCATTATGCAATGCATGCATCATGACATTTCATAAAACTAACTTTCATATTTTCAGGTGAAGTCCGCAAACAGACAAAAATCACCAGCAAATTTGAAACAGGTGGCATCTTTAAGCCCATTTAAGAAATATTATCAACCAACAATGTTACTTCATACACCGGCGAGTGCAAATTTCTGGGCACATAAGTGTTCAATCCTATTCAACCTTCATATCTAGAATAGCGAGTGTTGTACCCCAAAATTTTCCCTCTCAATTATCAAGAATTTTCCCACAAGATCTCCTTAGGCTCAAGACTGCATCAGGGTTTGATCAGCTCAAGACACCTCTTTATGCCCTGATGACCAAAATTAGGGTTTGAGATTGCACAGGGATTTTTGGACTTCCAATGCCCCATATGATTTTCATGGATCATTATGGACCCCTAAGATTACTTATGTCAAGTTTCAAGCCTTGGATCACACTTTTGATCAGTCAATTGAGCAGTTGACCTAAAAATAAATTGTATTGGGAAAAAGTCAACCATGGCCAATTTACACTTAAACCTCATAATTTTTTAACCATATAAACATTTTAAACCCATATGTATCATTTGATCAAGTTTGGACCATAATTCCTCAAGAGATTTGATCAAATCCCCAAAAGGGCAAAATGGTCAAAATTAGGGTTTTGATTGGGAAAGGGCAATTTCTGATTTTTAACCTGGAAAATAGTCAATTGGTTTAAAGAATGATCTCAAGAGTCCATTTGCATCATTTTGACCTAATTATATGGTTCAAAACATTGCAAGTGCATTGGATTGACAGATGAATTTTGCAGTCAACTGATCAAAAGTCAATTGTATACTGAAAAGTCAAACTTTGACCTTTTAGTCAAATTCAAGTGCCAAAGATCATAATTCATAAAAACATGTCAAAATATGAAACTTATTCATCAAGAAATCAAAAAGTCAAGATTTCATTTTGAAAAGTCAAAATTTCTAAACTTAGAAAATTTTCCGAGTGTTGAAAATTCATGTTTTTTTCATAACTTTGAGCCAAATTTTCACCATGATGCAAGATGATTCAAGAGAAACTTACAACATAAAAGTTGTATATCTCCATGAAATCTACAACTTTTTTTCACACAACTTCTTCCAAAAATGCTTGGATCTCAAGTTATAATTTTATGAACATAGGGTCATGAAACTAAACACTTAGTGAAATTTTGCCCTAATTTGGTTAGGATTTTGACCCAACTTCATGACACTTTTTCAGATAGTTACAAGGGGAATATTCAAAAGCAATTCAAAGATTGGTTGTATAGCACATTGCAAGATTTCCAAAATATCCAAGAACTCCTTGAGATCATTCTTGAGTAGGGAGAATCGAAGAGATGAAGTTGGTGTTTTGTCACTTGAATTACAAGGCATTTTGGGATGAACAAGAATTCAATTTCAAACCTATGCTGCACAATATTGTTTTGAAGGCTTCTAAACCTCAAGATCTCTCCATAATCAGAAGATTAAACTTGCTTTTGAGCTATTATCCAAGTGTTCCAAGCATTGTCCAAGCCAATTTGCCATTTTTGGAAGAAAGTTATCATTCCATTCTTGAAAAGTTGCTTTAATCACAAAGTCAACTTGTATTTAGCTTCTAACTTGTTCTTTATGCACACACAACCCCTATAATCCAAAATAAAGGTGTCTAAGGCCTGAAGAAGCTCAGGACATGCTTATATAACATTTGAGATTTGTCATTTCACTTTTCTTCAAAAGCAAGTTATAGAGCCATAACACTATAACTCAGAAGCCTGGAGTGATTTTGTGTTGAGATCTTTTCCATACATATTAATAAGTCAATTGAAACATAACACACGACTAGAAGCATCCTAAAACTCTCCCAAACACCCTTGCTGCACAAGACTGCTCAACTTGACAGTTTTGAGCCAAAACTCTCCATCTCCATTTCCACTCGTGCGTTTTGATTCTTAATCATTCAAATGCCTTACATACATCATACACAAGTGATCCAAGCCCCTGTTTCAAAACTGTAACCCCTCCATCACTATTCACCATTTCAAACATCAAGCTTGCAGGTTGACTTGAGTAGGGAGATTCAGGGACTTTCAAAGCAAAGTAGGAGTTGGAATACACTCAAGGAGGTCCAGGCAAGCTAAACAGATTCTTAAGGCACCTCAAAGCTTGCTCAAACTCCATACATGAATCCATCTGCAAGAGGTAAGTTTTCTAACTTCAATATTATGATACAAGCATCCTCTGTGCATACATTCTGAAGTAAAAATGTAGATATCATTGCTCTAAAGCTAACCATGTTCATAGTTTTCATTTATATTGACAGTGTGTAGAGAATTTTAGATTTGAACTTTCTGAAAAAATTAGATTTCAATTTAGGGCCATCAAAATTAATCTTCATCTTTGACTTTTAGCTTACATAAGTTATATGGTTGGATTCGTGAGGAAAAATAGCACAACTTTCATGTTTACATTTTTCCATTTTTGTTGAGAAATGAATGAGATACAAGGGGTCCGGCTGGCTGAAGGTTGAAGACGAAGTACAGGTCATGGAGACATTTTACCTTATGTATTTATTCTTTCATTTAAGTTAATGGATGTGCAGCCACCCCAGTGGTAAGACAACGCGCGTTATTGATAGAGGTCATGGGTTTGAACCTCAGCGCTGCCTTTTTGCAATTTTTTACATTTTTGTCTTTTTTTTGTTCCAGCAAACAAACGCATGGGCCTTCCACTCCTGGGCCTGACTTTTTTTCTAACCTTCCCCCCTTGTTTCATATTTGCACTATGGCCCAATTTTATTTTATTTCTTCATTTTATGTTTGTTTTTTCTCAAATATATTTTCTAAATTAAAAAAAAAATGATAAAAATGCAAAAAAATTATATTTTATATTTTGACTTATTTTATTTTATTTTATTTTTTCATAAACAAAAATATTTTTCATTCTTCATACTTTATTTATTTATTTAAGTAAATCTTATAAACTTAATTAATATTGTATTATTTATTTATTTTTCTTCACACCATTTAAAGTATATTATTTTAATACCCAAAAGACTAAAAAGATTTATAATGCTATAAATATTTTCAAGATAAAAAATACCAAAAAATAATACTTTTCTTAAACTTATTTTCTTTTGATTAATAGAATTAGGGTTTTCACCTAAAATCTTTTCTCAACAATTTCAAACTTAATAAATTATTTTATTTATTTTATTAGGTTAAGGTAAAATTCCTTTTCATAAAACATCAAACAAAATATCCATTTTTCTTCACATTTATCTTCTTGTATATTTAATTCATCTTGTGCATTATTTATTTCAATTCTTGTATAAATACAATTTGATTGTAATAGACTAACTAGGGTTTAATTTCTTGTAATCCCCATTTGTAATTTGTACACCCCCTCCCACAAATGTTGTAATAGCGTAGTAATTTTAAATTTCGCAATTTATCGCTTTATATACAATTGCTAGTAATTAGGGTTTGTATGGAAAGACTAAAATCAATAAGGAGAAAAACACTAATTCAAGACAAAAACAAGCATGAAAATGATACACTTGCACACAAGCACCCCTAGGGTAAAATCCACTTGGTTGCCTTATAAATGACCATATTTCGCATGTGAGGTATCTTAGCCAAAACAAGCAAATACAAGATCATAGTCCCTCGATGACGCTATCTAAGTTGCCTTGTGAATGATCTTAGTCCCTCAAAAATAATGCTAAGATACTTTGCAACATTGCTAATCATGGTTATACGATTACCCACGTCCGTCCCGTTTACATCCAAAGATAGGTTTGCTTACCAAATCAATGGTAAGACAACAATGTCAAAGGAAAAGAAAATGAACAAGAAAGACATTTGAGTAGGTAGATTGCTCCTAATTACTTGCTCCATTTCAAACAAACCTCCTTGCTATTTTCAAAACAACACCTACACATTTCAAAACATCTTACAAACTTGAAAATATTTTCAAAAGATCAACATCTTTGTATACATTCTTACGAATGAGAATCATTATAAAGATTGCCTAAACAACGACCTCTTTACAAAATACTTTCAAAAACCACACAAAGCACATTTCGAAACAAAATTAAGTGATCTAGCAAGTAACTAAGAGCCCATGGAAAACCATGGATGAAAAGGGTGCTAATACCTTCCCTTTTCATAATCTACCCCCGGACTCAAGAAATAATCTCAAAGGTCTTTCCTGTGCTTTTTCATCTTTCCTTTTGGATAAAAGAAAAGTCGGTGGCAACTCTTGCTAACCATAACATTTGCGATCAAACGCAAAATCCTTAAGTCAGTTCTCCCACCGTATCACAGAACTGGCGACTCTGTTGGGGAATTTTCTAAAAGTGGGGTTACCTTAGGGATAGATCACATTTACTTGCTTACATTGTTTAACTTGTATGCTTTACATTATGGTTCCTTGTTTGGGTTTGAATCCTCCTCCCGAATTTGGGATACATTATAGGTAAGTAGCAATGCATTATGGAAATTGTACGGGGTATACCGACATGGTCTAAGCAATAGTTATGTTAGTGCGACATATTTGTGGGTACCGCTAGACTTTGAGTTAATCAAAGAGAATACGGGGCCGCTGAGTGATGTCATGAAGCACTAATGAACTTTTAGAACCTTTACTTGACCAACTTGGCCATTTAGGATGTAGTGAGATGACCGCCTTTGGTGCAGTCTGAAGTTGGTAGATACTCGATACTACATTCATTGAGGTTTGGTTTCTTGGGATATTTCGGTCGCCATTAAATAGGCTTGTGCTGAAACAATGGCCAAGGAAACAAACCACTGATATTGAGCTCCTTAGAACCCGGTTACTATTACTAGGACAGGTTTGAGCCAACTAAACTTCAAGAGGGTACTTACCTATAAAACTCCATGCAAGCCTAAACCTAAGGATATGTTTGCTTTGTTTGTATATACATACTTGTACATAACATCATGAACATCATATACATTCACTAACCATTTCAAGGATTTTTGGGATTCATCTTTGTTCTTGCTTTGTAGGATATGGATTCACTTCGCAGGAAAAATATTCAAGTCAATCTTGTAAGGATCCCTCCACAACTCAGGGAGCTAGCTTCAAGGATTCCTGAAAACTCTCCATTCACTGAGGGACATGGTTGCCTACTCAACTTGGTCACCTCCAACACAGATGAGGACATGATGAAAGTGCTCTTTCGGTTCTTTGATCCTTTACACCATTGCTTCACATTTCCTGACTATCAGCATGTGCCTACTTTGGAAGAATTCTCCCGACTCTTGAGGATTCCCATTCTTAATCAACTACCTTTCAATGGTACGGAAAGATACCTAAATCCAGAAGAGATTGCTCAAGCTCTACACTTGCAATCATCTGATTGGCAAACAAGGAGTGGTGTCAAGGGTTTCCTAGTAAAGTTCTTGTTTGAGAAAGCCCAAAGTTGTTGGAACTCTTTGGATCTACAATCTTTTGAGGAAACTGTGGCTCTCCTCATATATGGGATGGTTTTGTTTCCAAATCCTGACCAACTCAAAGATGTAAACACCGTCTAAATCTTCATGTCCCGCAACCCAGTGCCTACTTTGCTAGGGGACATCCTACATTCTTTTCACACTTGCACTATGAGGAAAAGAGGTGTCCTTATGTGTTGCACTCCTCTCTTGGCAAGATGGTTTATTTCGCATCTTCCCCAATCTGTATTAAAGAATGAGAAAGGTTCAAGGTGGTCACAAAGGTTGATGACGCTCAAACATTTAGACATTCATTGGTGCTCCCGATCCATAGAGAATGTTACTATTGTCGACCGTTATGGAGAATTTCCTAATGTCCCTTTACTTGGCATTAGGGGAGGTATCACCTACAACCCCTGCTTAGCCTTAAGACAGTTTGGTTACGCCCGAAGGGATAGCCCACATGAGATGTTGATTCAAGGTCTGGTATTTGACTACGACAATGACGATCAAGGTCTTCGCCAAATATTTATCTGAGCTTGGAGGATGTTAAACAAGGTAGATAGCAAGACTTTGAGGCATAAAAATTCCATCCCTCTTGAGCCTTACCTCAAATGGATACGAGCTCGTGCTCAAAGTCTTATGATGCCTTACCCCTTCATTCTCTCGGTTATCATAGAGCCTATTTTGGAAGGAGATGTTCCATACACTATCCTACATCCTGATATGCCTACCTCTCTTGAAGACCTACAAAGGGATTGGATACAACTCAAGGGAGAGCGAGATACCTTCGAAGCCCAATTCTACGCAAGTGAGAAGAAGGTTTTGGAACTCACTAGGCTACTTCATGAGGAGCAGACTCTGAATGCCTACATTGCACCAAAGAGGATGCGCACTACCTTTTTATCTTAGAGTTTCTTGTATTGCCCAAGAAGGCATTATTGTACTTAAGCTTTAATCTGTTAATATAACGTGTGTTTCCTTTTTGTCTAAAAACGAATTTGAATCTTAAAATCCTTGAAATCATTGCATATGCATTTATCATTCATCATAACATAAGCAGGTTTCTTGCAATAAGTCTCCTCATCTCTCTACTGTTTATTTCACTAAGATGGATCTCGAGCAAATAGTGAAGGATCTCCAAGCTCAGAATGCACAGTTTTAACAGTTGTTCTTGACCCTAGATAAAGGACAAGAAGAGTTGAAGACTTTGTTGGATGAGGAAAAGAAATAGAAGACAAAGAAGGTAACCAGAGTCCTAAACATGGGAAGAAGATTTCATGGGCAGACAAGAAGAACCCTAGACTTTGCAACGACATCCAGTGAGAGGGACAATCAGGATGGGAAAGGAAAGGAAACAATTTTCCCGTCGGAATCAGAAGAGGAAGAGGAAGAAGAAGACTATTCTGAAGAACAATACCCTTCAGCTGATGACAAGTATAAACATCTCGAAGAGCAGTTGAGCGCAATGGAAATCAGAAAAGTGCCTGGCTTGGACTTTGAGGAATTGGGTTTAGTGTCGGGGATTGTCATTCCTCCGAAATTCAAAGCACCTGTGTTCGCCAAATATGACGGAGTTTCATGCCCTAAAATGCATCTCCGGTCCTATGTGAGGAAAATCCAGCCGCATACCGCTGACAAAGACTTATGGGTACACTTCTTCCAAGACAGTCTGTCTGGAACTCAACTTGATTGGTTTTATTAGTTAGAAAGAGCCAACATTCATAACTGGGAAGATCTTGCTGTAGCTTTCTACAAACAGTGCCAATACAATGTTGATCTTGCGCCTACTCGTACTCAACTCCAGAGTATGGCCATGGTTTCCAATGAAGGTTTCAAGGACTATGCACAAAAATGGAGAGACTTGGCTGGAAGAGTTCAACCTCCACTATCTGAAAGAGAATTAGTAGACATGTTTTGGGGCACCTTGTCTGGTCCCTTCTTCAATCACCTAATTAGGAGTTCATCGGCGGGTTTTACTGAACTGATATTGACCGGAGAAAGGGTAGAAGCCGGGATAAAGAGTGGGAAGATTCAGAAAGATACATCAGCTGCTGCTATGAGGAAGCCATTTATCGGAAAGAAAGAAGTGGTTGTTGTTTATCCTCAGAGAAATCAAGATAGGGCCGAACGTTGTCCAATGGTGGGGACTGTTATGATTCCTAAACGTGTGCATGATCAGCAAAGAAACAACCAACCAGGGATGGAAAGACCAATCAGACAGTTCACCAGAATTAACATGACCCTATCTCAAGTATTGCCACATCTGTTAAGATCCAACCTGGAAACTTTGAAAGAAGCTCCAAAGAAACCTAATACAACATCTCCTTACTATCATCCTAATGCCCGCTGTGCATACCACTCTGAGAGTCCCGGCCATGACACTAATAATTGTTGGGCTCTAAAGAACAAAATACAAGACCTCATTGAAGCCAAAGAGATTGAATTTGATGCGCCCGAAAAGCCAAATGTCATTTCTGACCCTATGCCCAAACATGGCCATAATACCAATGCCATTGAAGAAGAAATGTTTGTTACTTCATTTGATGAACTTATGACCCCACTCCTGACTATTAAAGTGAACTTGTTGAATGCCGGTGTGTTCCCAGGCTGTGATGAAGGCTGTCATTTATGTTTGTCCTCACCAACCAGTTGTCCTTTGTTGAAAACAGGCGTTCAGTGCCTAATAGATAACAAAGAAATTTTGTTTGAAAAGACTTTTGTTCCACCTGTTCCTTTTAAAGATGTTTCTATCATTACCATTTCCGCCAATTCTTCCAGGGCCTCCACCAAAAGACCCATTAGAATTACATCAGTTCTGAAAGCAACTCCTTTGATAATTATAATGCCTGGACCAGTCCCGTATTTGTCAGACAAAACCATACCATGGAATTATTGAGGGGATGTCTACTACCACGGTATCAAGCAAGATTGGCCAGCCGTCGAAGATTCAAGTACTGAGAAAGTCGACTCTGATATTAGTAATATTGCAGTAACTAGCAAGATTACCCGAAGCAGAAGGATATTCTCTCCAGAAATTACTCCCCCAAAAGCAGTTTCTGGACCCGTAATCATTCCTAAGTCTATTCCCAGTCCTACAATCATCCCTACTAATACTCCAACTGAAAAAGCTATTTTTGATACGGTGGGAGAACTAACTTGAGGGTTTGCATTTGTGTTCGCAAATTTTGTGGTTTAGCAAGAGTCGCCAACAACTTTTCTTTTATCCAAAAGGAAAGGTGAAAAAGCACAGGAAAGACCTTTTGAGATGTTTTCTTGAGTTCGGGGGGTAGATTATGAAAAGGGAAGGTATTAGCACCCTTTCCATCCATGATTTTCCATGGGCTCTTAGTTACTTGCTAGATCACTTGCTTTTGTTTGAAAATTATGCTTTTGTGTGGTTTTGAAAGTATTTTGAAAAGGTGCCATTGCTTAGGCAAACTTTGCAATGATTCCCGTTCATAAGAATGTATGCAAAGTGTTGAGCTTCTGAAAATATTTCAAGTTTTTGGAAAGATGTTTGGAAAGTGTAGGTGATTATTTTGAAAATAGTAAGAATGTTTGTTTTGAAATTGAGCAAGTAACTAAAAGTAATCTACCTACTCAAAAGGTTTTAGATGTGTTTTTCCTCCTCCTTTAGATGTTGCTACCTTACCATTGATTTGATAAGGAGCCCCATTATTGGATGTGAAGGGACGAGCGTTGGGTCATCGTATGACCATGATAGCAATGTTGTGAGATGACTTAGCACTTTTTCTGTAGGGACTAAGATCATTTTGAAAGGCAACTTTGATAGCGTCATCGAGGGACTATGATCTTTTTCGATTCGTTTGTGCTAAGACATCCCACATGCATAACATGGCCATTTTTGTAAGGAAACAAGTGGAATTTCCCTAAGGGTGTAAGTGTGCGAGTGTGTTTGATTGCATGCATAATTTGTCTTTGATTAGGGTGATCTATTTGTCAATTTCCATATCTTGTCATACACCCTAATTACTAACATATATTGAAAGAAATAACAGTGTGGAAATATAAAGTCCTACGCTTTTACAATATTTAAGGGGATGGGGGTACATATTTATGAGTGCGGGTTGCAAGTTAAAATTCTAGGTTACTTATTACAACCATATTGAAATAGATAAGAATGTACAGGAAATGTAAAATGTTTGTATGCTTAAAAAGAAAATAACTTTTGCTTAAGAAAATATTTTTGTCCTTTTATATTAAAAGAAAATATATCATGCAAATATAAAATATTTTTGGTGTTTTTGTTGTTGTTGTTTTTTCATTAGAAATAAAATATAATATGATGGTAAAAATAAAAGAGAAGAAAACATAACCAACTCAAAAATATAAGGGGTCAGAAGTTCTGACGCTAACTTGCTGCACAAATAGAAACATGTTAGCAAAAGTATGGAAGTTCAGAAGTTCTGGACCTTCTGAAGATTTAGAAGTTTTCAGAAGTTCTGACGCAACTGTCAGAACTTTGCCTCTCTCCTGGCCAGTCAGAACATCTGCAGCTTAGTCATTTACAGAACAAAAGTTGCATGCATAATAGTTATGACAAAATTTCATGAAATATTAGAAGCAAGAATCAGAGGCAACATGTATTTGCTAGTTCTAATTCTGAGTCCTATTTTCTTTATGAAACTCTGACTTGGGATTTCTTTTACTTAGGACAGCAAATGCAGGAATTTTTAGAATATGTACATCCTCAGGATCAGAATATCTACATTATGCTGAATATGCAAAATCTGACAATGCTTAATCAATTATGAGGAGAGTCAGAAAAACTTACCTTGCAGCTTGAAAGGATTATGTAAAATGGAGGTTGTTCTTGAATTCTGGTGATGTTCTGAGTAGCTTCTTCACGTACTCAGCAGGATGAAGGTTTGCAACTTCTGAGGCAGCCAATGGGTAATATTCTGACTCCTTTGTGGTGAAAGTGAATAGAGAATGTGTTACTGTTTGATTTACAGAATTTGGGATGGCTTTAATCAAGAACACTTGAGGAAAAATGGAATTTGAATATAAGGAATCAATGCTAAGATTTTGGTATTTTATGTTTATAGTTTCCTGGGTTCTTGGAAATTTTGCAGTGGTTCAAAGCTAGTTTCTCAATTCCTTCGTCTCTTTCATAAATTTTCTCTGGGGAAGGGAGAGAGGTGGGGAGGAGAGAGAGGTGGGGCGGAGAGAGAGGTTCTTTCAGTGTGCAACTGGTGTTCTATTTAAAGGCAAATTTTTGCAATTGGGGCGGTCAAGTGGAACCAACATCATCTGCTAGATGCTGACTTACTCTTGAAGTAAGTTTAAACAAGTGGGGGTTCATTGCATTCAAGTTGGAGGTTTAACAGCGCCTCAGCTGGATTTGGCAGCGTGAATTAATGAAAAGCAGAAACAGCGCGTGGGTCTAGCATACTTTTGCAAAAAAATTTGTCTTCCCAAGACAGTAGGGGTACACGTGGGGAAATCCCTTAAATACAAACTCAGAGGCAGTTATGAGCATTAAATGAGTTCCCGTGTGGTACTCTGGATCCTTGCTTGACTCTGGATTAAAAGCCCTGCTTCAGCGTGGCATCTCATCTTCTGATCCTCTTATCTTCTGGCTTCAGCATGTTCTGAGGGATCCTTCAGAACTTCCTGTATACTTACAGCACGCTTTGTTACCTTTTTTAACTTAAACTCTTCAAACTCTGACTGGACCGTTATGAACACTGGCTCAGAAGTTCTGAAATTGTCATATTTCTTAAATACTTAGAAAAATTTCTAAGTCTTTAGAATTTGATTATTCCAAAGTAAAATTTGACTTTTGAAACTCTTGATGAAGCAAACTTCATATTCCAACATGTCTTGATGAAATATGATTTTTTTTATTTGATTTTGATCCAAAAGTTAAAGTCAGACTTCTTCAGCGTGCAAATGACCATTTTACCCTTGTGAATGGTTTGCTTGGAAAATTTGTTAATTCAAGGCCTGGGGACTTGATGAAAGAGAACCTGAGGATCCAGGGTGATCCCTTGAGAAATGAGAGGGCAAATTTTGGGGTGCAACACTGTTACAATCCCTGTTATCACTCCTACTGACATTCATGCTGCCGAGTTAACGGAGACTCGAGGTAAAAGTATTCTGATTGAACCTGTCCGGACGAAGGCACAATCATTGGCTATCCCTGAGACCTCCCAGAAAGAGATGGAGGAAATACTAAAAATCATAAAAAGAAGAGACTACGATGTAGTTGAGCAACTGGGGCAGACTCCATCTAAAATTTCCATGTTGGCTTTACTACTATGTTCCGAGGCGCATGCAAAAGCCTTGGTAAAATTCCTAAAAACTGCCCATGTACCCCAAGAGACATCTGCCAATCAGTTCTAAAACTGCATAGCCAGCTTTACTGCAGATAATGGTTTAGGTTTTTCGGATGCTGATTTAACGCCAAGAGGAAGGAAGCATAATAAGGCATTGCATGTCTCAGCTGAATGTAGGGGCACAACCTTGGCTCATGTTTTGGTGGACACTGGCTCATCTCTGAATGTATTGCCTAAAAAAGCTCTTGATAGGCTGGACTGTGAGGGATTGACATTGAAGCCAAGTAACATAGTAGTAAGGGCTTTTGACGGCTCGAAAAGGATGGTACATGGGGAAGTGGATATCCCCATAAAGGTTGGAACCCAAACATTTGGTTCAACTTTTTATGTAATGGATATTCGTCCCTCATATTCCTGCTTGCTAGGCCGACCATGGATTCACAATGTTGGTGCTGTCACTTCTACGTTGCACCAAATGCTGAAGTATCCGATTCAAGGGAAGATTATAACCGTTCATGGAGCAGAAGAGTATATGATCAGCCATCTCAATTATTTCAGATATGTGGAATTAGATGGTGAATTTATTGAAACTCCATTCCAACACTTTGAAGAGGTCCTGCAAGATGTGGCAGTGACTAAGGTTGTTCCCAAGATCACAAGGCCTCCACTCAGGATGTCATCTTTGAAGGATGCAAAGGAAGTAATAGAAGAAGGTGGATGCACTATCTGGGGACAACTCTCAGACATCCCATACAAGTCTGACAAGTTTGGCCTAGGTTTCACTTTAGGTGCTCAGAAGGTTGTATGCCGCGCTCGTGTTGGAGGACCACCCCTGAAGATCAGCAACCGTGAAGTCAACGCGGTAGAGAATGATGAAGATGGTTGTAACCTAGAGGATTAGATCTTCCCAACTTTCAGTGGAGGGCTTAGCAACTGGGAGGCTAGAGATTTTGTCCCGATCACTTTTATCCCACAGTAATTTGTCTTTACATTTTGTTGGATCTGTAATATTAAAACAATTCAAACTCTTAAAACCTTGTGTTTTACCCAAGGCACAATGGTCCATTTGTAAGGGTTATTATCTCATTTCCATATGACATCAATGAATCATGGATGTTTTGCATACAAACTTTGTGCTCATTGTTTTTGCTTTTTACATTTTCATTTCTTTCAAAGATAGCTATACCCTTACACACACTCACACTCACAATGCAAGTCTACATCCATTCGGGATCCCATGGATAACGGTTCTTCTATGGCTTTTTGTGACTCGGAAAATCTAATCTACCAAGCCGAAGACGAAGGTGAGGAATATTGTGAAGTACCAGGGGAACTTTCCAGATTACTACAACAAGAAGAGAGAACCATTCAGCCTCACGAGGAGCCCGTGGACACAACCAACCTGGGTACCGAAGAAGACAAAAAAGAAGTCAAGGTGGGTGCCAATCTGGAACCGAGTGTCAAGGAGTGTCTGATTCAGCTACTACACGAGTATGTTGAGGTCTTTGCCTGGTCGTATGAAGAGATACCAGGACTTGATGCAGATATTATGGTACATCGTCTGCCTATAAAAGAGGATTGTCCACCAGTAAAAAAAAAGGTCCATCGCATGCGACCGGACATGTTAAAAAAGATTAAAGCGGAGGTCATGAAACAATTCAACACTGGATTCTTGGCTGTCACCTCCTATCCGCAATGGGTTTCCAATGTTGTTCCCGTACCCAAGAAAGACGGAAAGGTACGAATGTGCATGGACTACAGAGATTTGAATAGGGCAAGCTCTAAGGATGATTTCCCACTCCCCCACATTGACATCCTAGTTGACAATACGGCACAACACAAAGTTTTTTATTTCATGGAAGGTTTCTCAGGTTACAACCAAATCAAAATGGCGCCTGAGGACATGGAGAAAACAACATTTGTCACACAGTGGGGCACATTCTGCTACAAGGTGATTTCGTTCGGACTAAAGAATGCTGGGGCAACCTATCAGCGTGCCATGGTAGCTTTATTTCACGACATGATACATACGAAATAGAGGTTTATGTGGACGACGTGATAGCTAGATCTAAAACAGAATAAGAGCATCTTGATCATTTACAGAAACTGTTTGAGAGGCTAAAGAAGTACAAGCTGAGGTTGAACCCAAATAAATGCACGTTTGGAGTGAGGTCTGGTAAACTCCTAGGCTTTGTTGTCAGCAACAAGGGTATTGAAGTAGATCCTACCGACGTGAAACTGATACAAGAGATGCCTGCTCCTCATACTGAGAAGGAAGTCAGAGGATTCTTGGGACGTTTAAACTACATTGCCAGATTCCTTTCTCACCTGACAGCTACTTGTGAACCAATCTTCAAACTATTGAAGAAAGATCAAGTAGTCAAATGGAACAATGAATGCGAAATGGCTTTAAACAAGATCAAAGAATACCTACAAGAGCCTCCTGTTTTAATGCCACCAGTCGAGGGAAGACCATTAATCATATATCTGACTGTTTTAGAAAATTCAACAGGGTGTATGTTGGGGCAGCATGACGAGTCTGGCCAAAAAGAGCATGCTATTTATTACCTGAGCAAAAAGTTTACCGACTGTGAAACAAGATATTCACTGCTCGAGAAAACTTGTTGTGCTCTGGCATGGGCTGCTTTTCGGATAAGACAGTATATGCTGACCCATACTACCTTATTGATATCTAAAATGGATCCGATAAAATATATCTTCGAGAAGCCTGCTCTCTCTGGGAGAATAGCAAGATGGAAGATGATCCTAACGGAATATGACATACAATATACTACCCAGAAAGCAATAAAGGGCAGTGTATTAGCTGATCACCTTGCTCACCAAGCTGTAGAAGACTACCAGTCCATGAAGTTCGAATTCCCAGATGAAGACATCATGGTGGTAAACAACTATGAAGAATTCATGCCATATGACGGACCTGAACAAGGATCCCGATGGACCCTGTTCTTTGATGGGGCATCCAATGCACTTGGAAATGGTATTGGTGTTGTACTTATATCTCCTGAAGGATGTCATACTCCTTTTACGGCAAGACTCAGCTTCAATTGTACAAATAACATGGCGGAATACGAAGCGTGCATCTTTGGTCTCAAAGCTGCCATAGACTTGGGGATCAAATCTTTAAATGTATTCATAGATTCAGTTTTGGTTATTATCCATATCAAAGGGGAATGGGACATCAAACACCCTAACCTAATCCCTTACAAAGAACATGTTTTGACATTGCTACCACATTTTGAGAAGATTACCTTCGAGCATTTCCCGCGAGAAGAAAATCAGCTAGCAGATGCTCTAGCCACAATGTCATCTATGTTTAAACATAATTGGGATAACGAGGCTCCCCAGATCACCATCGAACGAATGGAGGAACCAACACACTGTCACGAGATTAATATTGAAGAAGTAGTGGACCAGCCTTGTTTTCACGAAGTCAAGAGGTATCTCGAGGCCCAAGAATATCCAGAAGGAGCTTTAATCAATGATAAGAAGTTCTTAAGAAGATTCTCTTCTAAGTTATTCCTTAGTAATGGCATTCTTTACAAACGCAGCCATGACTCTATGTTACTTCGGTGTGTAGACAAGGTTGAAGCTGAAAGGATCATGGTTGAATTACATGAAGGCACTTTTGGCACCCATTCCAGTGGGCATACGATGACAAAGAAAATCCTACAGGCAGGCTATTACTGGTCTACCATGGAAGCAGATTGTTATCAACACTCTCGAACCTGTCATAAGTGTCAGATTTATGCTGACAAGGTGCACGTACCTCTGGTTCCTCTGAATGTCTTGACGGTTCCTTGGCCCTTTGCTATGTGGGGGATTGATATGATTGGGGAAATCAAGCCAACAGCCTCCAATGGCACCGCTTCATCTTAGTGGGTGGAGGAAGCTTCTTTCGCTTCCGTTACCAAAAATGTTGTAGCCCGGTTCATCAAGCAGAATCTCATCTGTCGTTATGGTATCCCGGAGAGGATCATTACAGACAATGGTACAAACTTGAACAATACTATAATCACCTCCCTGTGCGAGAAGTTCAAGATCCAGCATCACAATTCTTCCCCTTATCGGCTAAAGATGAATGGTGTTGTCGAAGCTGCGAATAAGAACATTAAAAAGATCATACAGAAAATGACAGTCACATACAAAGACTGGCATGAGATATTACCATTCGCTCTCCATGGGTATCGTACTACAACTCGTATGTCGACCGGGGAAACACCATATTCTTTGGTATACGACATGGAAGTTGTCTTGCCTATTGAGGTTCAGATCCACTCTCTAAGAATTATGAAGGATGTATGTATGAATGAAGACGATTGGATCCAGACTCGACTTGATCAATTGAATTTGATTGATGAGAAAAGACTTATTGTTGTCTGCCATGGTCAAATGTATCAAAAACGGATGATCAAGGCTTTCAACAAAAAGGTCAGATGCCAAGTGTATCAAGTTGGGGATCTGGTAATCAAACGTATCATACTACCACAAGGTGATCCCAGGGGAAAATAGACTCCTACATACGAAGGACAAATCAAAAACATTTTTTCAGGAGGAGCAATGATCTTGACCACCATGGATGGTGATGACCTGCCGCACCCTTCGAACGCAGACATAGTCAAAAGATACTACGCATAAGAGACTCGCTAGGTTGACACACCTAGGCAAAACAAGGGCATCCCGGCGAACCAAAAAGATTCGGGCAAAAATTAGGGATAAAAACAAAAAAAAAATTGTACACCCGACAAGTTGAAAACCCGAAAGGGCGACTTGGGCAAAAAAGGGTATCCCGGTGGACTAAAAACCCAAAAGGGCGGTCCAGGGAAAAGTTAGGGAATTAAAGCGTATGACTATGTCCCGTTGGATCACCTTACAGACAACTTGCAAACTCGACATTTCTGACCAATTCAATCATCTTCGAACAAGGCAACAAATAGATAAGATTCTCAGAGATACAAAGGCTATAGCAGGATGAGAACTCCATGGGATTATTACACATAGCTATCTTTTCTTTGTATTAAAATTTTCATTTTTACGACAGCATTATCTTACTAGAATGTTTGTCTCACTGTACAAAAATACTTACTCAAAGTCAATACAAATATATTCCTTTGAAAGTACAAAACTATCTGTTTTTCTTTACTCTTGTGTTTTGTTTACAAAAACGTCCAATGATTCATTGTTGAACATATGCATTTGAACATAATTACTGTTTACAAATAAACAAAATAAAAAGACAATTATTGATGGCTTTAAGAGATAGGGAAATCTCTCTAAGTTTATTTTTCCATAAAAATTCCCCGCAGTGTACAGTTTAATCCCCAGTGGAACAAAGCTTCCAATTATCAATCCCCGGTAGAAATCATCCAATTTCTCCATATTCCCCAGACAGATTTTTCAAGCAGTACATGGCATTTCCCTTACAACAGAGTTTATTTCTCTAAACGGAAATTCATCAACACTTTGACTTCAAGACATGAATACTTACATATCCTCAGCAACATTCAAGGATTTATTTTCCCTAAATCCAACAAACAAGCGTAATAGACTAGCTCACATACGCATACATTGCATCCGCATATCATAAACATTGATAAAACAAATGCATTATATCATACATTTCAAACAACATGACTTTTCATTTTAGCTAACATTTTACCCTTTAGAGGATAAGATTAATAACTATCATTAACAATGTTCAGAACTTTCAGATACAGTTCAAATACGCTCCAGACACAGATGCCATTCTGATACTCATTCAGATTCAACTTTCAGATACGCTCCAGACACTGATGCTATTATGATACTCATTCAGATTCAATTTTCAGATACAGTTCAGATATGCTCCAGATATGGATTCCATTTTGATACTCATTCAGATTCAACTTTCAGATACAGTTCAGATACGCTTCAGACACGGATGTCATTCTGATACTAATTCAGATTCAACTTTCACATACAGATCAGATACGCTCCAGACACGGATGCCATTCAGATACTCATTCAGATTCAACTTTCAGATATGCTCCACACACGAATGCCATTCAGATACTCATTCAAAATCAGCTCCCAGATACAATTCAGATACGCTCCAGACACGTACGCCATTTTGATATTCATTCTTTCAGCTTACAAGTTACAATTCAAACAATGACTTTTGGATGGCATCTTTAACCCCATCTCCTACAGGATTTCTATCAACTCTCCAAATGGCATCTTTAAGCCCATTCCCTCAACCATCACATCACCGAGTGCAAATTTCTGGGCGCTCTAGTGTCCAATCATATTCCACCTTCGAATCACGAATGGAAAAACTCGTCAATCTAACTCTTCAGGCTTAAGAATATTAAACAGGGGAAGCTGTTGTACCTCAAAATTTGCCCTCTCACTTATCAATAATTTTCCCACAAGATCTCTTTGGGCTCAAGACTGCATCAGGGTTTGATAAGCTCAAGACACCTCCTTATGCCCTGATGACCAAAATTAGGGTTTGAGATTACACAAGGATTTTTGTACTTCCAATGCCCCATATTACTTTCATGGATGATTATGGACCCCCAAGATTACTTATGTCAAGTTTCAAGCCTTGGATCACACTTTTGATCAGTCAATTGAGCAGTTGACCTAAAAATCAGCTATATTGGGGGGAAATTCAACCATGGCCAATTTACAGTCAAACCTCATAATTTTTTATCCACATCAACATTTTAAACCCATATGCATCATTTTATCAATTTTGGACCACTAATCCTCAAGAGATTTGATCAAATCCCCAAAAGGGCAAAATGGTCAAAATTAGGGTTTTGACTAGGAAAGGGAAATTTTTGATTTTTAACCTAGAAAATGGTCAATTGGTTTAAAGCATGATCTCAAGAGTACATTTGCATCATTTTGACCTAATTATATGGTTCAAAACATTGCAAGTCCATTGGATTGACAGATGAATTTTGCAGTCAACTGATCAAAAGTCAATTGTATACTAAAAAGTCAAACTTTGACTTTTTAGTCAAATTCAAGTGCCAAATATCATAATTCATCAAAACATGTCAAAATATGAAACTTATTCATCAAGAAATCAAAAAGTAAAGATTTCATTTTGAAAAGTCAAAATTTCTAAACTTAGAAAATTTTCTAAGTGTTGAAAATTCATGTTTTTTTCATAACTTTGAGCCAAATTTTCACCATGATGCAAGATGATTCAAGAGAAACTTCCAACATGAAATTTGTAGATCTCCATGAAATCTAAAATTTTGCCCTAATTTGGTCGGATTTTGACCCAACTTCATGACACTTTTTCATATAGTTCCAATGGGAATCTTCAAAAGCAATTCAAATATGGGTTTTAGAGCACATTGCAATCTTTCAAAAATGTCCAAGAACTCCTTGAGATCATTCTTGAGTAGGGATAATTGAAGAGATGAAGTGGGTGTTTTGTCACTTGAATTACAAGGCATTTTGTGATGAACAAGAATTCAATTTCAAACCTATGTTGTACAATCTTGTTTTTCAGGCTTCTAAACCTCAAGATCTCTCCATAATCAGAAGATTACACTTGCTTTTGAGCTATTATCCAAGTGTTCCAAGCATTGTCCAAGCCAATTTGCCATTTTTGGAAGAAAGTTACCATTCCATTTTTGAAAAGTTGCTTTAATCACAAAGTCAACTTGTCTTGAGCTTCTAGCTTGTTCTTTCTGCACACACAACCCCTATAATCCAAAAGCAAGGTGTCTAAGTCCTTAAGAAGCTCAGGACATGCTTGTACAACATTTGAGATTTGTCATTTCACTTTTCTTCAAAAGCAAGTTATAGAGCCATAACCCTATAACTCAGAAGCCTGGAGTGATTTTGTGCTGAGATCTTTTCCATACATATTAACAAGTAAATTACAACACAACACACGATTGGAAGCATCCTAAAACTCTCCCAAACACCCTTGTTGCACAAGACTGCTCAACTTGACAGTTTTGAGCCAAAACTCCCCATCTCCATATCCACTCGTGCGTTTTGATTCTTAATCATTCAAATACCTTACATACATCATACACAAGTGATCCAAGCCCCTGTTTCAAGACTGTAACCCCTCCATCACTATTCACCATTTTCAAACATCAAGCTTGCAGGTTGACTTGAGTAGGGAGATTCAGGGACTTTCAAAGCAAAGTAGGAGTTGGAATACACTCAAGGAGGTCCAGGCAAGATAAGCAGATTCTTAGGGCACCTCAAAGCTTGCTCAAACTCCATACATGAATCCATCTGCAAGAGGTAAGTTTTCTAACTTCAATATCTTGATACAAGCATCCTCTGTGCATACATTCTAAAGTAAAAATGTAGATATCATTGCTCTAAAGCTAAACATGTCCATAGTTTTCATTTATATTGACAGTGTGTAGATAATTTTAGATTTGAACTTTCTGAAAAAATTAGGTTTCAATTTAAGGCCAGCAAAATTAATCTTCATCCTTGACTTTTAGCTTACATAAGTTATATGGTTGGATTCGTGAGGAAAAATAGCACAACTTTCATGTTTACATTTTTCCATTCTTGTTGAGAAATGAATGAGATACAGGGGGTCCAGCTGGCTGAAGGTTGAAGACGAAGTACAGGTCATGGAGACGTTTTACCTTATGTATTTATTCTTTCATTTAAGTTAACGGATGTACAGCCACCCCAGTGGTAAGGCAGCGCGCGTTATTGATAGAGGTCATGGGTTCGAACCTCAGCGCTGCCTTTTTGCAATTTTTTACATTTTTGTCTTTTTTTTGTTCTAGCAAACAAACTCCTTTGCCTTCCACTCCTGAGCCTGACTTTTTTTCTGACCTTCCCCCCTTGTTTCATATTTGCACCCTGGCCCAATTTTATTTTATTTCTTCATTTTATTTTTTTATTTTCTCAAATATATTTTCTAAATAAAAAAATGATAAAAATGCAAAAAAATGATATTTTATATTTTGACTTATTTTATTTTATTTTTCCGTAAATAAAAATATTTTTCATTCTTCATACTTTATTTATTTATTTAACTAAATCTTATAAACTTAATTAATATTGTATTATTCATTTATTTTTCTTCACACCATTTAAAGTATATTATTTTAATACCCAAAAGACTAAAAATATTTTATAATTCTATAAATATTTTCAAGATAAAAAATGCCAAAAAATAATACTTTTCTTAAACTTATTTTCTTTTGATTAATAGAATTAGGGTTTTCACCTAAAATATTTTCTCAACAATTTCAAACTTAATAAATTATTTTCTTTATTTTATTAGGTTAAGGTAAAATTCCTTTTCATAAAACATCAAACAAAATATCCATTTTTCTTCACATTTATCTTCTTGTATATTTAATTCATCTTGTGCATTATTTATTTCAATTCTTGTATAAATTCAATTTGGTTGTAATAGAATAATTAGGATTTAATTTCTTGTAATCTCCATTTGTAATTTGTACACCCCCTCCCACAAATGTTGTAATAGCGTAGTAATTTTAAATTCCACAATTTATCGCTTTATATACAATTGTTAGTAATTAGGGTATGTATGGAAAGACTAAAATCAACAAGTAGAAAAACCCTAATTCAAGACAAAAACAAGCATGAAAATGATACACTTGCACACAAGCACCCCTAGGGTAAAATCCACTTGGTTGCCTTATAAATGACCATATTACGCATGTGAGGTATCTTAGCCAAAACAAGCAAATAAAAGATCATAGTCCCTCGATGACGCTATCTAAGTTGCCTTACGAATGATCTTAGTCCCTCGAAAAGAATTCTAAGATACCTTGCAACATTGCTAATCATGGTTATACAATGACCCACGTCCTTCCCATTTACATCCAAAGATAGGGTTGCTTACCAAATCAATGGTAAGACAACAATGTCAAAGGAAAAGAAAATGAACAAGAAAGACATTTGAGTAGGTAGATTGCTCCTAATTAATTGCTCCATTTCAAAACAAACCTCCTTGCTATTTTCAAAACAACACCTACACATTTCAAAACATCTTACAAACTTGAAAACATTTTCAAAAGATCAACATCTTTGTATACATTATTACGAACGAGAATCATTACAAAGATTGCCTAAACAACGGCCTCTTTACAAAATACTTTCAAAAACCACACAGAGCACATTTAGAAACAAAAGCAAGTGATCTAGCAAGTAACTAAGAGCCCATGGAAAACCATGGATGAAAAGGGTGATAATACCTTCCTTTTCATAATCTACCCCCCAAACTCAAGAAATAATCTCAAAGGTCTTTACTGTGCTTTTTCACCTTTCCTTTTGGATAAAAGAAAAGTCGGTGGCGACTCTTGCTAACCGCAACATTTGCGATCAAACGCAAAACCTTCAAGTCAGTTCTCCCACCGTATCACAGCGAGCATGCCAATCCAACTCTTCAGGTTTAATAATATTGAACAGGGGAAGCTGTTGTACCCCAAAATTTTCCATCCCATTTTCAAAAGACCCCCTCATACTCTTAGGGTTCTCAATTGCTCAAGACTACTCAAGAATTGATCAGATGAATCCTCCTCCTAAGCAGTTGCCTAAAACTAGGGTTTTGTTTTTCTCAAGAAAATTTGAGCTTATAATAACTCAAGTGGGTTTCATGGTTCCTCATATGTCTCAAGGAATGCTCATGCCAAATTTCAAGCCTTGCATCACAAGCTTGCTCAGTCAAATGCTCAGATGATTGAAAATCAACTGTATTGGACAAAAAGTCAATTATGGTCAACAAACAGTTGTTGTACCCCAAAATTTTCCCTCCCATATTCTTCAAGATTTGTCAAGAATCATCTTCAAATGGTTCAAGATTTCTCAAGGGTTGCACAGTCCAAAATGCCTCCTAAGCCAGTCAAAATTAGGCTTCTGTTTCTTTTAGGGAATTTGAGGTTTTCAGTGGCTCAATCAAGTCCCATAGGCCTACATACATTGCCAAGCATCTACATGTCAAGTCTCAAGACTCACAATGTCAAATTGCACAGTCAAAAGCTCCATTTGCTTGACAATCAACTATAGGGGCAAAATGGTCATTTTGCAGCCAAAAGTCAGAGTTTTTGGTCAACATCTTATTTTGAGTCCACAATCATCATTTGATCAAGTCTTGATCATGATTCCACAAGGATAGCTCAAAAATCATCAAGATGCCAAAAGTTACTATTTTTGGACAGTAGAAAAGTCAACTGTATCTTGACCAAGGCATAACTTTTTCATGGTTCATCAGAAAAATCCCATCCAATGCTCATTTTGAAGTGGATGACATTTCCTACAACTCATCTTCACATTCCAAGTCCAAGAAATGCTCTCATAAAAAGTTATCAATTTCTACATTATAGGTCAAATTCAAAAGTCAACAAAAATGCACTTTAAGTCAAAGACCATAACTTGAGATTGGTAAATCCAAATGACATGGGACCAAAGGCATTGGTTAGAGGACTTCAAGACCTTTCCAAAATGTCCAAGAACATGTTCATATGATCAAAATTGAGCAAGCTATGCATTGGAGAAGTTGGGAATTTTTTGTGAATTTGCAAAAGTCAACTTTGCTCAAAACACTTTGTTTTTGCTAATGGGCCTCAAATTTCTTCTTGAAACTTTATCCAAGGCCTATGCACGACCCATCAAGCCTATTTGAATTTATTTTATTATTTTTATTAATTAATTGGATTTTTAATTGATTTTAATTCATTTAATTAATTTAAATTGTAGGAAATTCAAAGATATGGTTTTTCAATCTTTTTTTGAAGCATGAATGACATAATCAAGCTGGCAAATTCGTGTGCAAATCAAAGGGACAAAAATCTCCAAGTTTGGCAAGTTTCTTCAATCAAGAAGATTCAAAAATATGTGATTGCAAATCAAATATTCAAACCATCATGCAATGGATTTTTTGTGCAAGATTTAACCTAATTCCCTTCTATTATAAATACACAACCTAACCCTGATGCCATGGACGTGAATTTGCTGGAGAAAAACCATAATCACATTCAAGAAAATCCAAAGAAAAGTGAAAACTGTTTTCCAGGTTCCAGGCCAATTCAAAGCAATTTGTGGATTCAAACACGTTGCTGGAGGTGTGAGGAACGTTTTGCAATCAAAACCACACGCTAAAGCTTAAGAAATCACTCTAAACAGAGTCACGGTTTGCCTACTTTTTTCATAATTGTAACTCATGATTCATGCATCATTAACATGATATTTTGTGTGTTTTGCATTGCTAGAACTCACAGGAAACTAATGGCATAAGCTAATTGGATTATAATGCGCAGAATTGAAAATTGCCATTGACAAATTTTAGGGTTCATAAACCTTGAATTTGGGGAATCAGTAACCAGGCAAAATTGAGACCCCTAATGCATATATCTGAGACCGTCAGAACAAGATGAACCTAGTGGAACCCTCGCGAAATATTTATATTCATCCTAGGGCTAATCGCTATTTTTCCTTGTTACAGTTTGTGGGGGTTAAAAACCCCCGCTATCTAACATATATTTTGCAGGTTTAGGGAAGACGGTGATGACGTGGTGATATGTGGTTGGAGTATTCAAATGGGGCGCGCGTGTTTTCGTTTTGGCAGCATGTGAATTAATTATTATATATTATCTTTGCTTCTTATTATATTAACAAACGCAGGCAAGTGGTTCAGTGGATGGTGCGCTGGCTGATATCCATTGGGACCTGGGTTCGATTCCCAGGTCCACCCAAAACCATTATTTGTTATTTTTCTTCACCTAATCACGTGCAGGTTCCAAAGGCAGGTTCACCATATGCCTTCACTCATCCAAACGCCAAGTGGCTTCCAAATCAGATCCAGGGGCCAGAAGATGGTGATCATGGTATTCCCGGTCAATATGCGCCATGGACGATTCCAGAAGTCAAACAGGCCTGGAAGCTTAATGGGCCTGAGAATTGCTTGCTAACCCCCAAAGCTGGCCCATCACCCCCTGGTTTCTTTTTCTTTTCTTTTTTTTATTTCCATTTAATATTTTTATTAATTATTATTATTATTAGTATTTAATTAACAAATTAATTATTTCCATCATAAAATCAGAATAATAATAATAATTATTATTATTATTAATTTCACCTTAATTTAATTATTTTTTGTAAATAAATTCTAACAAATTAATTTAGTTAATTAGGTTAATTTTAATTCTTTTCACAATAAATAAAATCCATGTAGAATTAGGTTTTGACAACTTTTAATTTCTTTTGTTTTTATTTTCTTTAAGACATTAAAAAACTAAAAAATACTTTTTCTTGTAATTATTTAATTAATTAGAATTAGGTTTAATTAAATGCAAAAGGGACCAAAATTCCATTCTTTTCTCAAAAAAGGGTCAAAACCCTAAAGACTTTTTCCGATTCAATTTCTTTTCGCGCATATTATATTTTTGATTCATATTTATGTAACTGTTCCGAGGATGTAATAGCATAATTAGGACCCTTTTATCGCTTTCTTTACTTTCCCGCATTTACTTTTCCAAAGGGTTATGTTTTTGGCAATGTAAATACCCGACGCCTTGTAATAGCGTAGATTTACTTTCCGCAATTTACTTTCCGCAATTATTAACTGTTAACTATGCATGACAAGACTTGCCTGGAAATAAAATCAACTCGTAGCTCACCATGATACATGTGCAAAGATAATCTTAAATTGAAACCTGACACACGCGCACATGCCACTCCTAGGGTACGCCTCACTTGGTTGCCTCGACGTGGTCATTTAGTATAGGGTGTTTTAGAGGTCGCCCTCCTGTCTAAAGATCCAAGTTGCCTCGAAACAGTTGCCTCGGATAAAAAGGATCTAGGACATTAGGGTTATCGCTAAAATGTCCTACTATTGCTTTGGTGACCACACATGTCCCTATAATCGAATTGACCCGAAACTCCAATGACGGTGCTACCTACTTCTCAATAGTGGGATAGTACTGTCTAAAGTCCATTTACACAGCTTAATTTCTTTAGAGTAGGTAGATTTCTCCTGGGTACTTTCTCTTTCAAAACAAACAAAAATACTTTTCGCACTTACACTTTTCTGACAAAAGTTTTCAAACAATACTTCATACACTCTTGAGGACTGATACAAGAGGTAAATCGAAGTTTTCAAACAAAACTCTTTTCAAAACCCACAAACACAAGAAAAGCAAACATTTTTAAAAACATAGTGAGCAAGTACCTAAGAGCCCGTGGATAACCACGGATAGAAAGGGTGCTAACACCTTCCCTTTCTATAATCTACCTCCCGAACCGAGAAACATCTCGAAAAGGAATTTTGCTGTGCTTTTGTCCTTTCCATGTTGGAGAAAATAAAAGACGGTGGTGACTCTTGCTTACCGCGACATTTCGCGAACCAGCATTCCAAAACAGTTAGTTCTATTTCCACCGATCACAGAACTGGCGACTCTGCTGGGGACAATTATAAAAGTGAGGTGTACCTTAGGATTAGATCATTCTATGTTTTCAATTGTATGCCTTGATTGCTTTAATATTTGTGGGCTTGCATCGGCGTTTCATAGATCCTAACCCGGATCTGGGGAATACCCTTTAGGTAGTAATAAACTGTGAGGGATCTGTCCGGCGTAGACCGACACGGGTGAAGCAGTAGCTACGTTGGTGTGACACCTTGGTCTGTACCGATATCCCTTGTGTTGGAACGAGGAGAATATGGGTCTTCTGAGGAGTCATTAAGCACCAACCGACCTTAGAACCCTAAATTGACCCAACTTGGCCATAGAACAGTAGCAGTATGCTACACTCATTGAGGCTAAACTCTCGCGATGGTTCTGGCCGCAAGAAAAGATTGCGAAGCTGAAGTTATGACCGATTGAGGGTAGTCAGTGATATTGAGATCCTCTAGAACCCGGTTACTATTTTCTAGGACAGGTCTTAACCAACTGAAACTGAAAGAGGGTAGTACCTAAACTTCATGCTGGCCTGAAATCTAAGGGCTCTTTTGTGTGACTTGTTTGCCTTCAAACTTGAACTACTTGCACATTCTTGTTATCTGACAACATGAGTTCCTTGCAGGTTTTGTTTACAATCCTTAATTTGGGCTTATAACAGGGTTTACTTACATCACTTCACGCATAGCATACACATCATAACATCATACCATAGCATTTCCTTAACCCATTTCAAGGATCTCAAGGGTTTGTGATGCAGGTCATGACGAACCAAATGTCTGGCAAGGGGCAAAGGGGATTTATTTTCCCCTAGCCAAGGTTGTTTGGAGATCAGAACACGATAACTAGAGTCAGGGGCTATGACCCACTCGATATGGTAAGCCTTGACTCTTGAAGAAGGACTCTCAACAACATGAAGTTCCTTCAATCAAGCCACAAAATTCAAATTCTAATAAGTTTCTTTGTTTACCCCGCGAGATCCTTGAAAACATTGCATACATATCTCATACATCTTATTGCATTACAGGTACCCTTCTGACAGGTCGCTTATCTTCTTCGCTGTTTATTTCAGCAATCATCATGTCTACTGAACCTTCCACTGAACAAGCTATCAAGGCCCTCCAGGCCCAGAATGCCCAGTTCCAGGAGTTGGTTATGAGCCTAGCCCAGGGTCAACAGGATTTAAAGACTCTGATTCTGAAAGAAAGGAAGAAGAAGAAGAAGAGGATTGTTTTGTTCAACACTAGACGCAGATCTGGGAATGGATCATAGAATGAGGTTGAGCTGACTACTCCATCTGTAGGGAAGGACAGTCCCCAAGAGAGAAGGGTTCCTAGTCCCGTGGTCTCTGACAACGAGACGGATTATAATGATGAACAGTATCCTCCTGCTGAGGACAGGTACAAGCAGCTAGAGGACCGCTTAAGTGCTATGGAGATACAACATGTGCCAGAGTTGGACTTTGGAGACTTAGGCTTATCCTCTGGGATGGTGATCCCACATAAGTTCAAGGCACCTGCCTTTGCAAAGTACGACGGAGCTTTTTGTCCTAAGTTGCACCTCCGGTTGTATGTCAGGAAGATCCAACCTTATACAGCTGACAAGAATTTGTGGATCCATTTCTTCCAGGATAGTCTTTTAGGGACTCAACTCGGATGGTTCTATCAGCTGGATGGAGCCAGTATTCGTAACTGGGAGGACTTGGCTACTGCGTTCTACAAGCAGTATCAGTATAATTCTGACCTCGCTCATACGCGTACCCAACTCCAGGGTATGTCACTAGGGACGGGTGAAGGATTTAGGGAGTATGCTCAAAAATGGAGAGACCTTGCTGGAAGGGTGCAGCCACCTTTAACTGACTGTGAACTGGTTGATATGTTTCTGGGGACCCTGTCTGGTTCGTTCTTCAACCATTTGATTGGAAATTCTTCAGCCGGGTTTACAGACCTTATCTTGACTGGTGAAAGAATTGAAGCTGGCATCAAAAGCGGGAAGATTCAAGAAGCTACACCTTCTGATGCTCATAAAAAGCCTTACCATGGAAAAAAAGAGTCCAATGCTGTGCATGGTAAAAAGAGTCGTCATGATCAACATGTAGGGGCAACCCAGATCTCTAATCCTATGCCTGCTCAACAAGGACAGGGGCATCAACGTAAGGAGGTCGCACCTAAATAACAGTTCACTAAGATCAACATGTCACTGGCTCAAGCACTACAGCAAATGTTGAAGGCATGGCTGATTACCTTAAGGGCTCCTCTCCGGAATCCAAACACTTCTGCTCCTAACTATCATCCCAATGAAAGGTGTGCATACCACTCTGATAGTCCGGGACATGACACAAACAACTGTTGGGCTCTGAAGAACAAGGTCCAAGACATGATTGATGCCAAAAAATTCCAGTTTGACCCTCCAGAGACTCCAAACATAATCACTGCTCCTATGCCAAATCATTGAAGGCTTTTGTTTTATGTGTATTTTCAAGTTGTATTTTTCTTTGCTTGTTCAAACAATTATTGTCATGGCAAACTTTCTTATTTCATTAATACATCGCATATGTCTGTTTTGAATTAATCCATTCGTATTCACTATATTCAAATTGCTTTCATTTTTGTGATGATCAACTCTCGATTAAAAAACTCTAAACCTTTTGAGGGAGGATGACAAAAACGATACCACGATCTTTACAGTATGCTTTTGAACAGACCCTGCTGATGAGGTACAGGCATTGTTTCAAATCCTAAACAGTGGAGTTATAAGGAAGATAATCCCTCGTCAACCCCTTTGAGCCAAAGAAGTTGGAGTTTTTCTTTTCAAAAATTAAAACCCTTAATTATAACCTGGGGCAGGGTAGTTTTCTCAGTTGATCCAGGTGCACAACGAATGGCATCAAAGGAGATCTTCCGAAACAAGAGACAGTGATGGTTCCGAATAATCATAAGGACAGGCAGTCATTATCTCTCAAAATAAGAGCCCAATAAGTCAAAACCTATGAAGGAGACTTACAAAACTGGGGAATCCTGCTGACTGTAATCGCAAAAGAAACAGTTCAGGCAAAAGACAGGGACAATAAAATCAAAAAGAAAGAGGTCCTACAGACTCTCAACAAAATGACTGCCTGTTCAAAATAAATTGTCAGTATCCGAACCATCACCGGAATATCAGAGCAAAGACTCAAACAAGATCTAATGTACAATTAGCTGAGTTTAGGATCGAAGAACATCACGAAGAGTGGGTGGGTACAAAGAAAATTTGAGCCTTTATCCTTTGTTTCTTAAACCGTGAACCAAGCCATGTTACAACCCTTCAAAAGTCCTAACTGAAGCACGGGTTAGTTCGAAAGCATACTGTTACAAAAGGTATCCTGACTCCTATAGGGCTTGCTGTAAAATCCTGAGTTGACATCACATTTACAAAAAATTCACTTGTTTTATTGAAAACTGCATTTTCAAAAAAAAACTTCAAAACAGACATAAGCTTTGCATTCTTAAAATAACATTGTTTGCATATGACTATTTGTTCAACAGCAGAGAAATTCGCACGACGAATATCGAGTGGACAGAAAACCTTCTCAATAAAAAGAGTCACCTCAAGTGGAAAAAACACTCCCAATCCAGGGGCACGGCATGATCATTATCCATCATCTGGGGCAGTCAAGTCAAGATTCAAGGAATCTCTCAAGGATGCAAATAGCCAGGGGCAGATCCCCATCTGAATTAACTGGGGCATTGGGCATGAATCCCAGCGACAAATCTGGTACAATCAAAGGTCTTCTGGTAGTATGGCAACACAACACCGCTGACAGTGACAACTCCCTACATTCTGAGAGCGTGGACATAGTCGAAAAATACTACGCATAATCAAAGACCCGCTAGGTCGACTGGCCTAGGCAAAAGTAAGGGCTTCCCGGCGAACCAAAAAGGTTCGGGCAAAATAAGGGATGATAATGAAAAAATTTGTACACTCGGCAAGTCGAAAACCTGAAAAGGCAGCTTGGGCAAAAAAAAGGGTATCCCGATGGACTGAAAACCCGAAAGGGCGGTCCAGGCAAAAATTAGGGATCAAAGCATATGACTATGTCCCGTCATCTTGTCACTTGCCTACCAGAAGAAGATTTATCAATCGGCAGTTGTCAAGCACCTCATAGGCCTTCTTCCCCCGCAGAAACTGGGGCAATAAGAATTGTCCGAACTGTGCAAGTTGCTCTGTCCACAAGGTACCAAGGTAGGTTCAGCTGAAGAGTATGACCGAGATACCTTCACTCCCCGCAACAAAAGACAGCAATGGTAGCTCTCACCACCGAGACTTGCAACTACGGATGAATCAGCCATACCCTCTCCCAAGCATAGTTGGTCTCTCGTCAGCCCCCAGAAAGCACAATATCACCAGCAAGTCAGTGACACTCTCCCCAAGCAGAGTTAGGCTACTGTCAGCCCTAAGGAAGTTGGGTATCCCCAGAAAATCTCAATATTCTCCAGCAGAGTATAAGGATATTCCTCAGCAAGCATCCCCGGCAGTCTTAGTATTCCTCAAACGGAAATATAAGATTGTTCCCTGGCGGAATACAGACATCCCAGTGGAGCCATTTCCCCAGTGCAGTCCAAAAAGTTTCCCCAGGAGAGTTGAACCATCTCCCCAGTAGATTCTGGAAGCTTATCCCCTGCAGAGTACAAATGCATCTCTCCCCAACCTTATTCAAAGGTTATTCCCCACCAGAGCCTAACTGGGTTATCCTCAGCAAATTGCAATGGAAAGATCGTCCTTAGCGAAGTTCTCCCTATCCCCAGCGGAGTTCATCAAATTCCCCAACAGTGCTTATCAACAGGAATCCCCAGCGGAGTTATCATCAAATTCTCAGCGAAGTATCTCTTCCCCACAGAGTAACTCCCTGTAGAGTAATCTTCACCAGGTTTATTCCTCAACGGAGTCATCTTCTCCTACCGGTTTATTCTTGAAATCATCATCCCCAGCGGAAACGAGGAACTCTACTCTTCAACATCAGCCCAGGATTCAACGAACTTCCCAGCGTTCGTCAAGGATTTATTTTCCCAGACAGAAATACATTCATAAACATTTCACATTTCATATCTCCTATTTACATACATGATAAAGTGCATACGACACAATCTCATTTATTTTGAGAACATCATGACATCATGCATTTCATACATCATGACATTGCATACAACTAATGTTTTGCCTTTTCAGGAAAAGGTCAATCCAAAGATGATTATCATCAACCTTTTGAAGTTCCAGATTCGATACCTGTATCTAGCCAGGGCATATCTGTGAGCGATTGATTGAAGATCAACACCTGTAACAGGACACGAAATTATCTTTCATTCTCAGGTCAGAGGTCTACACCTGTATCCAGCCAAGAAAGCTATCTCGACCAACCTTTTGAAGTTCCAGATTCGATACCTGTATCTAGCCAGGGCATATCTGTGAGCGATTGATTGTAGATCTATACCTGTATCTAGCCAGGAAAGTTATCTACATTGAAGAGATTGAAGAGATAGCTTAGAGATGCTCCAGATCCGGATGCTATTCTATTGCTTATTCAGATTTCTCTTCAGAGATAGCTTAGAGATGCTCCAGATCCGGATGCTACTCTATTGCTTATTCAGAGTCTTCTTTTTAGAAATAGCTTAGAGATGCTCCAGATCCGGATGCTATTCTATTTCTTATTCAGAGTCTTCTTTTCAGAGATAGCTTAGAGATGCTCCAGATCCGGATGCTATTCTATTGCTTATTCAGATTTCTCTTCAGAGATAGCTTAGAGATGCTCCAGATCCAGATGTTATTCTATTGCTTATTCAGAGTCTTCTTTTCAGAAATATCTTAGAGATGCTCCAGATCCGGATGTTATTCTATTGCTTATTCAGAGTCTTCTTTTCAGAGATAGCTTAGAGATGCTCCAGATCCGGATGCTATTCTATTGCTTATTCAGATTTCTCTTCAGAGATAGCTTAGAGATGCTCCAGATCCGGATGCTATTCTATTGCTTATTCAGAGTCTTCTTTTCAGAGATAGCTTAGAGATGCTCCAGATCCGGATGCTATTCTATTGCTTATTCAGATTTCTCTCCAGAGATAGCTTAGAGATGCTCCAGATCCGGATGCTATTCTTTTGCTTATTCAGAGTTTCCCTTCAGAGATGGCCTAGAGATGCTCCAGATCCAGATGTTATTCTATTGCTTATTTAGAGTTTCCTTTTAGAGATGGCCTAGAGATGCTCCAGATCCGGATGCTATTCTATTGCTTATTCAGATTTCCTTCTAGAGATAGTTCAGATGCGGCCCAGATTTGGCGACATTCCGATACTTATTCCAGATTTCCTTTCAGATATAGCTTAGAGATGCTCCAGATCCGAATCTTATTCTATTGCTTATTCAGATTCAAACTTCTAAAGACAACTTAGAGATGCTCCAGACCCGGATGTTATTCTATTGTTTAGTCCAGATTCATTCAAAAGACAGTCCAGGTACGATCCATATTCGGATGACATTTTGTCACTCATTCAGATACAACATGGATATACCCCAGACACGGCGATCATTCTACTGTTTATTAAGACGTCAGCAATTAGATACAGACTAGATATGCTCCAGACACGAAAGCCATTCTATTGCTTATTCAGATTCAACTATCCATTACATTTCCAAATGGCATCTGTAAGCCCATTCCCGACAAGATTCCGTCACATCTGGATGGCATCTTTAAGCCCATCTCTGCAAAAATTTCAACAAACAATCTCCAGATGGCGTCTATAAGCCCATCCCCGACAAGATTCTGTCACATCTCCAGATGGCATCTATAAGCCCATCCTCTTATCCATCAAATCTCCAAATGGCATCTGTAAGCCCATTCCCGACATCACATTGCTGATACTACACCATGCAAGCGCAAATTTCTGGGCACTCTAGTGTTCAATCATCTTCCACCTTCGGATCACGAAAGGCACGCAAGCCAATCTACATCCTCAGGTCTAAGAAGATTGAACAGGGGCAACTGTTGTACCCTAAAATTTTCCCTCCCATATTCTTCAAGATTTGTCAAGAATCATCTTCAAATGGTTCAAGATTTCTCAAGGGTTGCACAGTCCAAAATGCCTCTTAAGCCAGTCAAAATTAGGGTTTTGTTTCTTTTAGGGAATTTGAGGTTTTCAGTGGCTCAATCAAGTCCCATAGGCCTACATACATTTTCAAGCATCTACATGTCAAGTCTCAAGACTCACAATGTCAAATTGCACAGTCAAAAGCTCCATTTGCTTCACAATCAACTGTAGGGGCAAAATGGTCATTTTGCAGCCAAAAGTCAGAATATTTGGTCAACATATTATTTTGAGTCCACAATCATCATTTGATCAAGTCTTGATCATGATTCCACAAGGAATACTCAAAAATCATCAAGATGCCAAAAGTTACTATTTTTGGACAGTAGAAAAGTCAACTGTATCTTGACCAAGGCATAACTTTTTCATGGTTCATCAGAAAAATCCCATCCAATGCTCATTTTGAAGGGGATGACATTTCCTACAACTCATCTTCATATTCCAAGTCCAAGAAATGCTCTCATAAAAAGTTATCAATTTCTACATTATAGGTCAAATTCAAAAGTCAACAAAAATGCACTTTAAGTCAAAGACCATAACTTGAGATTGGTAAATCTAAATGACATGGGACCAAAGGCATTGGTTAGAGGACTTCAAGACCTTTCCAAAATGTCCAAGAACATGTTCATATGATCAAAATTGAGCAATATATGCATTGGAGAAGTTGAGAAATTTTTGTGAATTTGCAAAAGTCAACTTTGCTCAAAACACTTTGTTTTTGCTAATGGGACTCAAATTTCTTCTTGAAACATTATCCAAGGCCTATGTACGACCCATCAAGCCTATTTGAATTTATTTTCTTATTTTTATTAATTAATTGGATTTTTAATTGATTTTAATTCATTTAATTAATTTAAATTGTAGGAAATTCAAAGATATGGTTTTTCAATCTTTTTTTGAAGCATGAATGACCTAATCAAGCTGGCAAATTCGTGTGCAAATCAAAGGGACAAAAATCTCCAAGTTTGGCAAGTTTCTTCAATCAAAAAGATTCAAAAAGATGTGATTGCAAATCAAATATTCAAACCATCATGCAATGGATTTTTTGTGCAAGATTTAACCTAATTCCTTTCTATTATAAATACACAACCTAACCCTGATGCCATGGACGTGAATTTGCTGCAGAAAAACCATAATCACATTCAAGAAAATCCAAAGAAAAGTGAAAATTGTTTTCCAGGTTCCAGGCCAATTCAAAGCAATTTGTGGATTCAAACACGTTGCTGGAGGTGTGAGGAACGTTTTGCAATCAAAACCACACGCAGCTTAAGAAATCACTCTAAACAGATTCACGGTTTGCCTACTTTTTTCATAATTGTAACTCATGATTCATGCATCATTAACATGATTTTTTGTGTGTTTTGCATTGCTAGAACTCACAGGAAACTAATGGCATAAGCTAATTGGATTATAATGCGCAGAATTGAAAATTTCCATTGACAAATTTTAGGGTTCATAAACCTTGAATTTGGGGATTCAGTAACCAGGCAAAATTGAGACCCCTAATGCATATGCCTGAGAACGTCAGAACAAGACGAACCTAGTGGAACCCTCACGAAATATTTATATTCATCCTAGGGCTAATCTCTATTTTTCCTTGTTACAGTTTGTGGGGGTTAAAAACCCCCGCTATCTATTATATATTTTGCAGGTTTAGGGAAGACGATGATGACGTGGTGATATGTGGTTGGAGTATTCAAATGGGGCGCGCGTGTTTTCGTTTTGGCAGCATGTGAATTAATTATTATATATTATCTTTGCTTCTTATTATATTAACAAACGCAGGCAAGTGGTTTAGTGGATGGTGCACTGGATGATATCCATTGGGACCTGGGTTCGATTCCCAGGTCCACCCAAAACCATTATTTGTTATTTTTCTTCACCTAATCACGTGCAGGTTCCAAAGGCAAGTTCACCATATGCCTCCACTCATCCAAACGCCAAGTGGCTGGCAAAGCAGATCCAGGGGCCAGATGATGGTGATCATGGTATTCCCGGTCAATATGCGCCATGGACGATTCCAGAAGTAAAACAGGCCTGGAAGCTTAATGGGCCTGAGAATTGCTTGCTAACCCCCAAAGCTGGCCCATCACCCCCTGGTTTCTTTTTCTTTTCTTTTTTTTTATTTCCATTTAATCTTTTTATTAATTATTATTATTATTATTAGTATTTAATTAACAAATTAATTATTTTCATAATAAAATCAGAAATATAATTATTATTATTATTATTAATTTCACCTTAATTTAATTATTTTTTGTAAATAAATTCTAACAAATTAATTTAGTTAATTAGGTTAATTTTAATTCTTTTCACAATAAATAAAATCCATGTAGAATTAGGTTTTGACAACTTTTAATTTCTTTTGTTTTTATTTTCTTTAAGACATTAAAAAACTAAAAAATACTTTTTCTTGTAATTATTTAATTAATTAGAATTAGGTTTAATTAAATGCAAAAGGGACCAAAATTCCATTCTTTTCTCAAAAAAGGGTCAAAACCCTAAAGACTTTTTCCGATTCAATTTCTTTTCGCGCATATTATATTTTTGATTCATATTTATGTAACTGTTCTGAGGATGTAATAGCGTAATTAGGACCCTTTTATCGCTTTCTTTACTTTCCCGCATTTACTTTTCCAAAGGGTTATGTTTTTGGCGATGTAAATACCTGACGCCTTGTAATAGCGTAGATTTACTTTCCGCAATTTACTTTCCGCAATTATTAACTGTTAACTATGCATGACACTTGCCTGAAAATAAAATCAACTCGTAGCTCACCATGATACATGTGCAAAGATAATCTTAAATTGAAACCTGACACACGCGCACATGCCACTCCTAGGGTACGCCTCACTTGGTTGCCTCGACGTGGTCATTGAGTATAGGGTGTTTTAGAGGTCGCCCTGCTGTCTAAAGATCCAAGTTGCCTCGAAACGGTTGCCTCGGATAAAAAGTATCTAGGACATTAGGGTTATCGCTAAAATGTCCTACTATTGCTTTTGTGACCACACATATCCCTATAATCGAATTGACCCAAAACTCTAATGATGGTGCTACCTACTTCTCAATAGTGGGATAGTACTGTCTAAAGGCCATTTACACAGCTTAATTTCTTTAGAGTAGGTAGATTTCTCCTGGGTACTTGCTCTTTCAAAACAAACAAAAATACTTTTTGCACTTACACTTTTCTGACAAAAGTTTTCAAACAATACTTCATACACTCTTGAGGACTGATACAAGAGGTAAATCAAAGTTTTCAAACAAAACTCTTTTCAAAACCCACAAACACAAGAAAAGCAAACATTTTTGAAAACATAGTGAGCAAGTACCTAAGAGCCCGTGGATAACCACGGATAGAAAGGGTGCTAACACCTTCCCTTTCTATAATCTACCTCCTGAACCGAGAAACATCTCGAAAAGGAATTTTGCTGTGCTTTTGTCCTTTCCATGTTGGAGAAAATAAAAGACGATGGCGACTCTTACTTACCGCGACATTTCGCGAACCAGTATTCCAAAACAGTCAGTTCTATTTCCACCGATCACAACAGTCAAACCTTATGATTTTTGGTCAACATCAAGATTTTTAAGTCACATTCATCATTTGATCAAGGTTTGATCATGATTCATCAAGAAAACTCAAGATTCATCAAAAGTTAAAAGTTACCAAATTAGGGTTTTCTTTAGGAGAAGTCAACTGAACTTTGACGAAGCATAACTTCCACATGCTTCATCATATTTTTCTCAACCAAATCTAATTTTGAAGAAAATTCAAATTCTATACAACTTTTTCTCTCTAGGCTCAAGTCCAAAATGCTTCATTGGAGAGATATGGGCCAATACATTATAGGTCATTTCAAAAGTCAACAAAAAGACACTTTTTATCAAGGCAACTTACATAAATATAAATTCATCAAATTCAAAAATTATCAACATAGATATTGTAGAGGACATGTTGAGCTTTATAAAAAGTCCAATATCACTTTCATATGATACAAATTGAGAGAGTTATGATTGATGCAAGTTGAGCAATTTTGAGAAAATGCATGAAACCTAAATTGAGAAAACTTGATTTTTTGGGCTAATGGGATGATGTTTCAAGGTCCAAACGTGCATAAGGCGTCAATATGAATTAGATAAAAGTAAAAATGAATCAGAACTTATCAATTCACCCCTTGGGTTTTTATTCTATTTATTTTGATTTTTATTTATTTAAAGTCCAAATGAATTAGATAAAAGTCAAGGCTTTCTTACAAACGTCCAAGCCCAACCTTTTGACCTAATTTCAAGCCTTATATATTCTCATTGTTCATACATAACAAGACACGAAACCCTTGCAAGAAACACCTTTCCAAAAATATCAAAAATTCTCAAAACTAGGGCAAATCAAAAACCCTAGTTGCAGCCACTTTCAAAGCAAACCAACCCTTCTAAACGACCTCTGAAGTGTTGTAGAATAAGATTGGATTGGTTGTAATGATAGGGCCTAAAATGCATGAACATGCATCACCGTTTTGCAATTCTTACATGAATTTGAATTTTCGTTTTCTTTATGTTTTAATGCATACTAAAGATACTAACTTATTTTTGATGTATAAGAATGCAGGTTAGACCCATCGTGTGATCCCCATGACGATCGAACCATGAACTACCATGTATATAAAGTTTCATGATATTTTTTCTATATCTTACAATACAGCGTGAATCAGCGCAAACTAAGGCCACCAATGGATTCACAAGGGTCAATTTGGGGGGGGGGGAGAGTCCTTTTTCGTGCATTAACGTGCATTATTTTGCAGGTTTCAAAAAACAACTTGTTGGAGAAGATGACCGGAGCTAGGGCTCTGGCGCCTCTTTGGTCTATCCATTTTTGTTTATAATTTTTTTTTTTTGTAATACGGTGGGAGAACTGACTTGGTTTTGTTTTTATTCACAAATGTATGGATAGCAAGAGTCGCCATCGAATTTTCTTTTATCCAAAAAGGAAAGGGTGAAAAGAACAGGAAAGACCTTTGAGATTTTTGAGTTCGGGGGGTAGATTATGAAAAGGGAAGGTGTTAACAACCTTTTCATATGTATTTATCTACGGGCTCTTAATCGCTTAGCTCACTTTTAAAATTGTTTTGTGAATGTGTGCTTGAAAAATATTTGAAAATGCCAATTGCAAGGCAAGACTTTGTAATGATTCTCGTTTTTGTTCTTGGGAATGAGTACAAAGTGTTTGTTAAAAATATTTTTGAAAGTGTCTTGTGAAATGTTTTGTTTTGTTTTAAAATGTTTGTGAGCAAGCGACTATGAGTGTTCAACCTACTAAAGGTCTTTCTTGTACTTTCCTTTCCTTTAGATAGTGTTATCCTACCATTAGTTAGTAGGAAGCCCTATCGTTGGATGTGAAGGGACAAGCGTGGGTCATTGTACAGTCATAGGAGGGAACTGGTAAGGATGCTTTAGCAATTATCGTTAAGGGACTAGATCGTTTAGCAAAGGCAACATCGAAAGGGTCATCAAGGGACTACGATCTTTGTTTTCAAGGGACTTTGCTAAAGCGTCGCCATGCTCGAGGGACATGACTGTTTTTCCGAAGGTAAAAAGGGAGGTTATCCTAGAGGTGTGAGTGTGAGAAGTATGTTGTAATTTAGTTATTGTTTACCTTTGAAATTAGGGTTTGCTACCGTTTTATTTTATCTTGCCATACATGACCTAATTACTAATAGTAACAGTAAAAGATAGGAAAGCGGTAAGTAAGCAGAAAGTAAAAGCGGACAGTAAAACCCTAGACTATTACATGGCTTTGGGAGAAGTACAAAAATAATAACAGTGCGAGAAAGTATACCTAATTACTATTACAAACTGTGAGCAATTACAATAATCGTAAAAGAAAAGAAAATGCGAGAATAGTAAACCACGCGAAATCTAAAAATAGGAAAGAGTGAAAGCGCACGTATTTTTCGTGATTTTTTGATAAAAACGTTTTAATGATTAACCTAAAAAAGCCCTAGTTAAATTTAATTAAAAAATAATTTATTAACTAAATAAAAAAACTAATGAAAAGGTTTTGCAAAAAATTAAATTTAATGAAAGGTTTTTTATTTGGTGAATTTAGAGTTTTGTAAGGAAATAATGATAGAAAATAATTTTTTTTTTAAATATTTACCAGGGTTGCGTGTTAAACCCACACCCTCAACCCTTTCATCCAACACTTTCACCACCAGGCCAAGGGCACACCTGTGTTAGGAAAGGAGGACCATCATGTTTTGTGTGTTATCCTGCAAAACATAAAATTATGAAAAAACTCAAAGTGCCAAAAGCATGGATCGAACCTGTGCCCTTACATAGTAAAGCCTTTAGCACGCGTTTAACCAATGGGGTAGTGATACGTCCATTGTCTTAAACAAAACAAATTTTATATAATATACAAATAATTCATGAAACAGAGAGGCACCGGAGCCCTAGCTTCGGTCGTCTTCTCTGGTGGCCTCTTTTATTCAACCTGTGAAATAACAGATATTAGAAAACCAAGGGGACCCTACACACCTAAATCAGGCCATACGAATCCAATGGAATGGTTATATTGGGATAAAACATGTTGGTTTTGGAGCTATAAGAAAAATACATGGAATTAGTGCAATCATGGTGATGCACGATTCCGGTAGCATGGAACGTCTGTGATGGTCCAGTCCTGCACTAATGAATCTCATAAACGCATCAATACAGTTAGTTTGCAATTAAACATGAAGGAAACAAAAATTAGTTTTGCAAAAAAGATATGGAATGGCCTTGTATGCGTGTAAGTTCTAGGGGTCTTGGATCATTGTGTTTGATCCATTCTTACTTTGTACCTCTTCAGGGATCGATTAGGGATGCAAGAATGCTTGGAAGATGGCTGCAAGCTAGGGTTTGACTATTGCCCTAGGTTGATAATTTTCTGATTATTTGGAAGTGGTTTTTAGCACAAGGATTTTCGTGGCTATCTTGTCTGATTTGAGGAGAATATATAGCATGGAATTAGGTCAACATATTATGGGCTTGGACTCTTGTAATAAGCTTTATCTTATTTTATTTTATTTTGACCTTTAAATAAATAAAAATCAAATTAAAATATAATAAACCAAAGGAAGGTGTATAAACAAGTCTTGAGGTGTATATGAAGTGTAAAACACGTTTGGACTCTGAAACAACAACCCATTATCCCAAAAGATCAAGTTTGCTCAATTTGAACTTCATGCATTTGATCAAAATTTCCCAACTTACACTGGTAATAACTCTCTCAATTTTCATAATTTGAGGGTGATCTTTGACTTTTTTGAAATCTAAAGATGTCCTATAGAATCTCTATGTTGACCATTTTTGCATTTAAAGACTTTAAATTGATGTAAGTTGCCTTGAAAAAAAGTTTCTTTTTGTTGACTTTTGAAATGACCTATAATGTATTGGCTTGTATCTCTCAAATGAAGCATTTTTTGGACTTGAGCTTAGAGAGAAAAAGTTGTAGAGATTTGAATTTCTTTAAAATGAGCTTTGGTTGAGGAAAATCTGATGAAGCGTGTGAAAGTTATGATTGGTCAAAGTTTAGTTGATTTCTCCTTGGAAAACCCTAATTTGGTAACTTTTGACTTTTGATGATTTTAGAGTTTTCCTTGATGAATCATGATCAACCCTAGATAAAATGATGAATGTGATTTCAAAATGTTAATGTTGACTAAAAATCTTAAAGTTTGACTGTACGTTGACCATAGTTGACTTTTTGTCCAATAAAGTTGATTTTCAGTAACCTGGACCATTGACTAAGCAAACTTGTGATGCAAAGCATGAAACCTAGTATGAGAATTTCTAGAGACATATAAGAAAACATGTAAACCAATTGAGGCCTTAGAAACCAAAACTTCCTTGTGAAATATGAAACCCTAGTTGATGACCCATTGCTTAGGAGGAGAATTTGTCTGATCAATTCTTTAGCAACCTTGAGCATTTGAGAACCCTAGGAGAATGTCTTTATAAAGGGGAGGAAAAGTTTTAGGGTATAACAGCTGCCCCTATTAAATCTTCTTAAACCATTAGATTTAGATTGGCATGTCTGCCATTCGTGATCAGAAGGTAGAATAGGATTGAACACTTAAGTGCCTAGAAATTTGAACTCCCATGTGTATGAGGTAATTTTGTTGGTGGATAATATTGCTTTAATGAGATTAAGGATGCCATTCAGAAAGATGACGAGATTTCATCGGAGATGGGATTACAGATGCCATCCAAGGTAATTGTTGATAAGAGCATTAGAATGAGTCTACGCTTGACTGCATCTGAAGAATGATTTCTAGAAGGAACATCTGGGGAAGGTGCTTAAGTATCTACTTGTCAGATTTGGTCTTTGAGGGAAATGCTTGTCAGATTTAGTCTCTAAGGGAAATGCTCATCAGATTTAGTCTCTGAGGAAAATGATCGTCATATAGATAGTCGCCCCGTCCTATTTCGGGAATTGATCTATAGTCTGTTTTTTTTTTTGGTAAACCTATCCTGTTTCAGGAATTCATACCGCCTGGTTATATAAATAGTTTCCCTGTCCTGTTTCGGGAATTAATCTTGGACCTGTTTTAAATTTGTTGATGATATTCGTCCGTTTGTAGACTTTTACCTGAAAATGCGAAGTTAGTCTTTTTGCGATGTCATGATGTATGTAATGCACTGCGTGATGATGTTCTCAAAATACATGAGAGTGTCATATGTGTGTCGTATGCATATGCTATGATATTTGTAAATGATGTATAAATGTGATATGTCATTGAAGCGTATTGGCATCTTTGTATAACATCTTTGTTGGGGAAAATAAATCCCTGACTATTGCTGGAGATGAAGAATATGAATCTTCAATCTTGTTTTGAATGTCTCCACTGGGGATTCCTGGTTTCTGTTTGAGGGAATCCGTCGGGAATGTTTATCTCTTTCTTAGGGATAGAAGAGTTTAGGAACCTTGGTCATTTATCGCTCTAATGGGGGATTTTAGTTCTTATATGCTCTGGCTGGGGATAAAAGAGATTAATAACCTTTAGAGGTGCTGTATGACTGAGTTTTAGGTACGAATGTCACTCTTCTGGGGAGGACAAAATCGGTATCATCCCGGTTTCAGATTCCGTAGTAACTCTCTGGGAATAGTAGCCTTGACTATATTTTACTGGAGAAGAGAATTTGTCGGGGATTTGCAGTAATCAGAAAAATGAACTTTGTTTGGGAAATTAAATTTTGTTGGGGAAATAAACCCTACTGGAGATATATACTCTGCTGGAGAAATATACTCTGCTGAGAAAATGAGCCCTGCTGGAGAAGGGAACTTTGTAGGGGATTGTACAGTGTTGGAGAAATAACTCAACTAGAGAATTAAGTTCATGTGAACTATGCTGAGGACATATTTCTGATGGGAATTGGAATTTTGTAGGCTTGTGCGGGTGAAGTTTCCACTATATGTTGGGGAGTATGGTTATATTAATAGCTGGAAGATGCCCTAATTCCTGTCTGAAAGCATATTAGACTTGTTAGGGGATCTATCTCCATTGGGGACGAGCTTGTGACATTAACTCTGTGAGGATAATCCCATGGAGGTTGTTCTGTAGGGATTTGTGGGCGACTTGGACATTATCCCAATTCCTAGAGTCTTTAGTAAATGTTGATTCTTGTTGTTATGCATATATTTGTTAATAGTAATCATGTTCATATGCATATGTTCATTCAATTTAGACATTGGAAGTTTTTGCAAACAAAACAGAAAAGATAAAACAAATTTTGAATTTTGAAATTGTATTTGTATTGAAAATTTGCCTATAAACAGTCGGTTTTTGTACATAGAGACAGAAATCCTAGTAAGAGGAAATCATTGTAAAATGAAAAGAGTACGGAGTAAAATAGATATGTGGGGACGATCTCACTTAGTTTCAACTCTGCTATTGCCTTTATGTCTTCAAGCATCTCGTCCCTCACTGTCATAAGAAGTTGACTGAATTGATCTGTACCATTTAAACTTGATGTTGGTAACAAATCTTGCTGTAAGTAGATAATCCATTGGGGCATAATCATACGCTTTAATCCCTAACTTTTGCCTGGACCACCCTTTCGGGTTTTCAGTCCACCGAGATACCCATTTTTCCCAAGCCGTCTTTTTAGGTTTTCGACTTGCCGAGTGTACAGTATATATATATATATATATATATATATATATATATATATATATATATATATATATATATATATATATATATATATATATATATATATATATCCCTAATATTTTCCCAAAACATTTTGGTTCAAAGGGATGCCCTTATTTTTTCCTAGGCCAGTCAACCTAGTGGATCATTTTCATGCGTAGTATCTTTTGACTATGTCGCATTCACAGGGTGTGGAAAATATTCACCGTCCATGGTGGTAAGTATCAATGCACTTCCAGAAAATATCTTCTTGACTACAAATGGCCCTTCGTAGGTGGGAGTCCATTTGCCCATGGGATAACCTTGCGGTAGGATGATGTGCTTTATTACCAAGTCACCAACATGATATACTCGATGCTTGACTTTCTTGTTGAAGGCTTTGATCATACGCTTCTGATACATCTGAACATTGAAAATAGTCGCAAGCCTATTTTCGTCAATCAAATTCAACTGGTCCAGCCTAGTCTGAATCTACTCGTCTTCGTCTAAACTTGCATCTTTCTTAATCCTTAAAGAAGAAATATGGACTTCGACAGGAAAGACAACTTCTATAGTGTAGACTAGACAGAATGGAGTTTCCCCAGTTGATGTTCTTACTGAAGTGCGATAGCCCTGAAGATAAAATGGTAACATCTCATTCCAATCTTTATATGTCACTGTCATTTTCTGTATAATCTTCTTAATGTTCTTATTGGCGGCTTCCACTGCGCCATTCGCCTTTGGTCGACACGGAAAAGAATTATGGTGCTTAATCTTGAAATGCATGCATAGTTCCGTGATCATAGTGTTGTTAAGATTATTATAATTGTTTGTGATGATCCTTTCGGGGATGCCATACCGACAGATAAGGTTGTGCGTGATGAACCGGGCTATAACATTCTTAGTAATAGAGGCAAATGAGGCTGCTACAACTCACTTCGTGAAGTAATCAATGGCGACGAGGATGAAGTGATGTCTGTTGGATGCGGTAGGCTTGATCTCTCCAATCATATCAATACCCCACAATTTAAACGGCCAAGGAGAAGTCAAGATGTTCAACAGAATCGGAGGCACATGTACTTTGTCATTATAGGTCTGGCATCTGTGACAAGTTCTGGAGTGATGACGGCAATTAGTTTCCTTGGTCGACCAATAGTAACCCGCTCTCAGAATCTTCTTAGCCATAGTATGTCCACTGGAATGAGTACCAAAGATACCTTCATGCATATCTTCCATAATCTTCTCAGCTTCCTTCTTGTCCATACAACGAAGCAGAGTCGAATCATGGTTGCATTTATACAAAATTATGTTGCTCGGAAAGAACTTAGTAGAGAACCTCCATAAAAATTTCTTGTTATTGATAGATGCACCCTCGGGGTACTCTTGAGCTCCAAGGTATCTTTTTACTTCGTGAAACCAAGGTTTCTCTTCTACGCTGTCTATATCAACTTAATAGCAATGTGCCGGTTCTTCTAGTCTTTCAATAGTAGTTCGAGGAGCTTTGTTATCCCTTCTAACTTTGAACATAGATGACATGGTAGCCGATGTGTCTGCCAATTGATTCTCTTCTCGTGGGATATGTTCAAAAGTGATTTCGTCAAAGTATGAAATTAATGTCAACACATGCTCGCGGTAAGGAATGAGATTTGAGTTCTTGGTATCCTATTCTCCCTTAATCTGACTGATCACCAGGGCTGAGTCCTTGTATACATTCAAGAATTTGATTCTTAGATCGATAGAGGCTTTGATACCCATGATGCATGTTTCATATTCCGCCATGTTATTGGTACAGTTAAAACATAACCTAGAGGTGAAGGGCGTATGGCAACCCTGGGGAGAGATAATCACAGCCCTGGTTCCATTACCAAGCACGTTGGAAGCTCCATCAAAAACTATAGTCCATCAGGATCCTGGCTCAGGTCCTTCATACGGTCCAGGTTCTTCATAATTTGTAACTAGCATAATATTATCATCCGTGAAATCGAAATTCATAGATTGGTAGTCATATAGGGCTTTATGCGCCAAATGGACTGCCAGTACACTTCCTTTAATAGCCTTCTGAGTGGTATACTGAATGTCATGTTCTGTTAAGACCATTTTCCATCGGGCTATCCTTCCGGAGAGAGCTGGTTTCTCGAATATGTATTTGATGGGATCCATTTTAGAGATCAATAAAGTAGTATGGGTCAACATATACTGCCTTAGTCGACGAGAAACCCATGCCAAAGTGCAGCAAGTTTTCTCGAGCAATGAGTATCTTGTTTCACAGTCGGTAAACTTTTTGATAAGGTAGTATATTGCATGCTCTTTTCAACCAGACTCGTCATGCTGGCCTAGTACACACCCCCATTGAGTTCTCTAACATTGTTAGGTACATGATCAAAGTCTTTCTTCGACCGGTGACATTATAATCAGAGGTTCTTGGAGGTACTCCTTGATTTTGTCAAAGGATATCTGGCAATCGCCGTTCCACTTCACTACCTGATCTTTCTTCAATAACTTGAAGATTGGCTCACAAGTAGCGGTCGGATGGGGAATAAATATGGCAATATAATTCAGTCATCCTAAGAAACCTCTGACTTCCTTCTCAGTACGGGGAGCAGGAATTTCTTGAATAGCTTTGACCTTGGTGGGATCAACTTCAATACCTTTGCCACTGACAATGTAACCCAAGAGTTTACCGGATCTCACCCCAAAAGTGCAATTGTTCGGATTCAACCTTAGCTTGTACTTTTTCAGTCTCTTAAATAACTTGTGTAGATGGTCGAGATGTTCTTCTTCAGTCTGAGATCTGGATATCATGTCGTCGACGTAAACCTCTATCTCATGATGAATCATGTCATGGAACAAGGCTACCATAGCATATTGATATGTTGCGCCAGTGTTCTTCAAACCGAAAGGAATAGCCTTGTAACAGAAAGTGCCCCACTATGTGACGAAGGTTGTCTTCATGTGCCATCTTAATCAGATTATAACTCGAGAAACCATCCATGAAGGAGAATACCTTGTGTTGAGAAGTTTTGTCGACTAGAACATCAATATGTGGAAGAGGAAAGTCATCCTTGGGGCTTGCCCTATTTAGATCTATGTAATCTACACACATACGCATCTTTCCATCCTTTTTTGGTACTGGCACCGCATTTCCAACCCACTGAGGATATGATGTAACGGCTAAGAACCATGCATTGAATTGCTTCTTAACCTCATCCTTGATCTTCTCGGACATCTCGGGACACATACGATGAACCTTCTGCTTTATCGGAGAATAACCCTCTTTCATCGGTAGACGATGAACCACAATATCAGTATTTAGCCATGGAATGTTTTCGTATGACCAAGAAAAGATCTCAACATAATCATGCAACATTTGGATTAACCTGTTCTTGATATTGTCTTCTAGGTTGGCATCTATCTTGACTTCTTTCTTGTCTGCTTCAGTACCCAAGTTTACAACCTCGACTGGATCTTCATGCAGTTGTATAGCCTTTTCATCTTGCACTAATAGTCTGGCAAGTTCTTCAAGTATTTCACAATCTTCCTCACCTTCGTCCCCAGCTTGGTAGATCGGACTTTCAAAGTTATAAGTGGCAATAGCAGAATCGTTATCAACGCGATCCAGAGTGGATGTGGATCTACAATTTGTTGTGTGGGTGTATGTAAGAACACATAGATATTTTGAAAGTGATAAAAAATAAAATAAAGCCAAGGAGCACAAAATTTTAATGCAAAACGTTTGATGCTTTATTAAATGAAGATATGTTTATGAAATGACAACCCTTAACAAGTGGGCCATTGTGCCCTGGGTAAGGCACATGGCTTAATGTCATTGTTTAAAAGTTACATAGAAAAAACTTGAAAGTAATAAAACATAAAGTAGCTATTACTCCTTGTTGTACCCCAAAATTTTCCCTCCCATTTTACTCAACATATGTTCATTAAGATACTCAACTTGCTCAAGGATACCCAAGAGTTGACCAGACAAACTCTCTCCTAAAGTAATGAACCTCCAACTAGGGTTTCTATTTTAATCAAGATGGGTGAGCTCTAAAGGCCTCATATGATCTCCATAGTCCTAATATGTTCTCAATATCATCCATGTCAAGTTTCATGCCTTGCACAAGAAGTTTGCTCAGTCAACTGCTCAAATGCCAGAAAATCAACTGTATTAGGTCAAAAGTCAACTCTAGCCCACATACAGTAAAACTTCAAGATTGTTGGTCAACATCAACATTTTGAAGTGATATCCATCATTTTATCAATGGTTGATCATGATTCTCTAAGGAAGGCTCCTAATTCATCAAAACTCAAAAGTTGCTAAATTAGGGTTTCTCAGGAAAAAGTCAACCAAACTTTGACCAGGCATAACTTTGTCATACTTTATCAGAAATTTCTCATCCAAGGCTCATTTTGAATAGAATTCAATTCCCTATAACTCATATTCAGTCTTTAAGTTCAAGAAATTCCCTCATGAAAAGATATAAATTCAGACATTATAGGTCATTCCAAAAAGTCAACAAAACACCTTTTGGGTCAAAGCTTCTTACATGAGCATGGAAGATCCAGTTGAAATGAAACCAAAAGGGGTGTTTAGGGGACATACTAAGATTTCTAAAAAGTCTAATAACACCCTCTTAAGGTAAAAATTGAAGGAGATATGCATTGTCAAAGTTTGCCATTTTTGGAGAATTGTCAAAAGTCAACAATGCCGAAAATTGCATTTTTTGGCAAATGGGCCCAAATTTTTGTTCTTGCATCTCACTTCCAACATGGCCCACAACCTTTGAGTTCATTCTTACATTATTTTATTATTTATATTATTTATTTTGATATTTTATTCAATAGAATTCAAAATTAAATAAAGTGAATTAAAGGAATAATGTAAGATTTGATTTCAAATCTTTTTCTCATCAAAATAAGGAGAAAGATATGCTGGCATGGCAAGAAAATTCGTGAGGAGAGAAAGATTTGATTTGGTACAAAATATGCAATAAATAATGTTATTGAAAGTAATTATTTTCTCATTGAAAGCAAAGATTTCTTCCAACTTTGTTAACCTAAATTTGATTCATTATATATGTATGCCAACTCAGAAGCACAAGGATACGGAGAGACAACCCTAAGCACCCAAACCAAAATTGCAAAAATCACTTAATATTGTGAAAATCCAAAGAACAGGTTGTAGCCTCTTTCAACCTGACCTAAGCCTCCTATCTACACCCAGAAGCTCCCAAGAACGTGTACCAGTCTTTATTCAAGCAGTTACACGCCTAGAAGCATTAAACCGAAACACTCATCATTGGTATTTTTCTTGAATCCATATCTTGATTTTTATGATGAATTGACTTCTTTCAATGATTGATTTGTGTTCATGGTAGCCCATAAGACAGGTCCAACATGGAATACTTAAGAAAAGAGGCCAAAACAAGATCGTGCCATTTTTAGGGAACGATCTATGTTCTTCACCATACCTCGCGATATAGCGGTTTCAAGATGAATGAACCCCAGAAACAGATTCAGAAGGGTTGATTTAAGGGGGATAGATTTGATTATAAGCCTTGATCTTTTGATTTGGCAAATTTCGTGTGTTGGATATCCCGGAGAAGACGACCGGAGTTTGACTCCGGCGTCCCTCTGGCCAGTTGACTCGGGCGTAGGTTGATGTGGCATGATAGCATCATATGATTGGCTATTTCAAATACCCGGGGGTCCATCTCAGCGCGCGTTTTGACACATCACCATAATCCACTTATTTCATATATATGTTATTATTCTTGTTTGTATAAACAAACTGATAATCAGCGTGGTGGCAAGTGTGTGGGTATGTGAAGCCAAAGACCTGGGTTCGATCCCAAGTGTGCACATTTTGTTATTTTCTTAACTTTTTATGCAGGATTCAGCGTATCTCATGCTTAGAGGTCAACCATGCGCCCTCAGATCTCACCCTTAGGATCTGTCTCCAGCCAGATCCAAGGTCCCTCGCTGGCAAGATCTATGGTGCACTCTCAGAAGATGATCTCACCAGATCAGACGCTAGACTCTGGGCCATTATTTTGGGTCCATTATAAATTTGGCAGCACACCCCCAAGTTGCTCATGACACCAGGCCCAGTTTCAATACTTTTTTAATTTATTTCAATTTTTTAAATTATTTTATAAAATCATTTGTTTCAATTATTTTACAAGAAAAAAATCATTGTTTTTTTTTTAAATTAAATCATAAAATCAGAAAATTACAAAAAAATATTAGGTTTAGTCTTTTCTCATAAAAAATATTTATTTGCATTAATTAACTTAATTAGGTCAACTTAAATCTTTTTTGTGATTAAAATTTAATAGAAATTAGGTTGACTTGCAAAATTAATTATTTTTCATAAAACAATCAAAAAATATCTTTTCTTTATTCGTAAATTATTTTTTTCTAAACTTGACATTAATTCCCCTTATCTAATTTTGTCGCGCGCGTCTTCCTTTCCATTATTCAATTAATTATTGTAATTGTTCCAAGTTTTTAATAGTTAACTAGGTTTACTATTTCGCATTTATCATTTTTCCCCAGTTTTTGGTTATGTAATCCCCTCCCCAAAGCCTTGTAATAGCTAGGGTTTTAAATTCTCGCACTTTACTTTCCGCAATTATAAACTGCCTAGATGTATGGATAATAGGATCGAATGGCAAGATAAATCAATTTAAAACGGTAGATAACCCTAATTATGCAAAGATAATTAACTGAAAAAAGTACACTTGCACATACTCACTCCTAGGGTTTTCCCTGCTTGGTTGCCTCGGAAATAATGGATGTGTCCCTCGAACGTAGGGATACCTTAGCAATGACCCGCGATTCAAAGTCATCATAAAGATCATAGTCCCTACTTGTCCCTCGAGATTCCTACGAATTGGTTTTGTGACGATAGTCCCTTCGAAATGCTAAGGTATCTTTACTTGTTTCCTTCAGAGACCATTTAGTCCCTTCGAACGTTCCTTTAAAATTCCAACGACGGAGCTACCTACTCCGTAATAGTAGGATAGCGTTGTCTAAAGGAAACAACAATGAACAGACCTTTTTTCGAGTAGGTAGAAAACTCCTAAGTACTTGCTCAAAACAAAAACATTTCACACAAACACTTTTCAAAAACAGTTTTCAAAATAACTTCGTCACACCCTTGAGGACCGATACAAGGGTTATCACAAAGTAAATAAAACTTTTCAAAACACATACAAAAGCAATTTCAAAATGAGCAAGTACCTAAGAGCCTGTGGAAAACCATGAATAGAAAGGATGCTAACACCTTCCCTTTCTATAATCTACCCCCGTACTCAGAAACATCTCGAAAAAAAGGTTTTTTCTGTTCTTTTTCCTTTCCTTTGTTGGATGAAATAAAAGTCGGTGGCGACTCTTGCTTACCACAACATTTGCGAACAAAAAACGCAAACCAGTTTAACAGTCGGTTCTGCCACCGTATCACAAAACTGGCGAATCTGCTGGGGAACTTAATAAGTGGGGTATACCTTAGGATCTAGGTCATTTTTAAAATTGATTTCTTGTTTGCTTTTCCTGCTTTAGCTTTAAGGGTTTTGCTTGGGTATTATTGAAGATCCTACACCAAGATCTGGGGAAACTCTTTAGGTAAACAACAATAGATCGTGGTGATTGTACGGTGTAGACCGATATGGTTTAAATGATGGTTGTGTTGGTGTGACACTTTGGTTGGTACCGGTATCCTTCGTGTGGAAACGAGGAGAATACGGGGCCGCCGCATGGTGTCGTAAAGAACTAACGGACTTTAGAACCTTAGTTGAACAAACTTGGCCATTAGAAAGTAGTGAGATAGCCGACCTCAGTATAAAGCTGAGGATTGGTTGATACTCGATGCTACAATCATTGAGGTCAAACTTTCGGGATATTTCGGCCGCAAGAAAAGATTGCCTGAGCTTAAACAATGTCCGATAAAGGATGATCAGTGATATTGAGAATCTTTAGAACCCAGTTAATTTTCTAAGATAGGTATGAAAACCACCTAAACTTCAAGAGGGTACCTACCTTTAACCTCATGCAAGCCTTTGAACCTAAGGTCTATTGTGTGCTTTACTTGTATGTGATTTACTCTGTTTGAACATAACATCATGCATCATAACATAGTATTGGTTCTCATTACATTAACCATTTCAAGGACCAAGGGAATTTATCTTTGTTCTGTTTTGCAGATCATGGCTTCTGCTCGTAGAAACACTATCTGAATCATCTTTGTGAGAATACCTCCCCAACTCAAGGAGCTAGTATCAAGGGTTCCTGAAACTTCTTCATTCATTAAGAGACATGGTCGACTTCTCAACCTGGTCACTTCAAGCTTTGATGAAAAGATGATGGGTGTACTCTTTCATTTCTTTGATCCCAAGCACCACAACTTCACCTTTCCAGACTATCAGTTGGTGCCTACCATGGAAGAGTTCTCTCAGTTATTGAATCTACCCATTATGGACCAGGTGCCTTTCACAGGTTTAGAAGAGGTTCCTAAGCTAGAAGTCATTGCCTCAGCTTTACATCTGAAATGGGCCGACGTGGTATCCAATTAGGAGACAAGAAGCGGAGTCAAGGGTTTTCTAGCCAAGTTCCTAATAGATAAGGCCCAGCTGTTTTGGGATGATTTGGACTTTCAGGATTTTAAGGAGGTCTTGGCCCTTCTAATCTATGGGTTAGTACTATTCCTTAATCCAGACTTACTCATAGATGTGAATGCTATCAAGATCTTCCTCTCTCGAAACCCCGTCCCTACCTTGCTCGGAGATATCTTGCATGCTCTCCATACCCGTGCCATGAAGAAAAGAGGGGTTCTTATGTGCTGCATGCCATTACTGTCGAGGTGGTTTATTTCTCACCTCCTTAACTCAATATTGAAGAATGAAGAAGGTTTGGGTTGGTTGCAAAGGATAATGTCACTTTCGCACGTGGATATTCTCTGGTTTTCCCGATTTATGGGAGATATTTCTATTGTTGACTGCTGCGGGGAGTTCCCTAATGTCCCACTACTTGGAATTAGGGGAGGCATAACTTATAATCCTTGTTTGGAGCTGCGACAATTTGGTTACGCTCGAGGGGATAGTCCTCATGAGATACTTATCCAGGGAATTGTGTTTAACTATGAGGATGATGTTCAAAGGTATCGCCAGAGATTCATACGAGCTTGGGGCATGGTAAACAAATCTGACGCCAAGACTTTGGGGCCAAAGAATTCCATTCCTATGGAACCTTATCTCCAATGGGTACGAGCTCGCGCTCAGAAACTTATGATGTCCTACGTAGCCGTCTTACCAATGATTATGGAGCCCATTACTGAAGGGGATATTCCATACACGGTTCTTCATCCTGATATGCCCACTGATCTTAAAGAACTACAGAGGTCTTGGATTCAGTTGAAGAAGGAGCGTGATACTTATAGGGACCAGTTCTATTCCCAGGAAAAGAAGGTTTTAGAGCTCACAAAGCAGCTTCATGAGGAAAGAAGCCTCAATGTCTATCTCGGCACGAAGAGGAAACATCCATGGGAAACTTGATTTCTTTTAGTTTTTAGAATTTTCAATTGTAACGCCTAAAAGGCAATTGTATTTTAAATTCTACTAATGAAATCTTTGTTTCATTTTGGTTCGCAAATTTAAATTTCCTAAAGTCCTTGAAATCATTACATGCGCATCTCATCCATAGCATTGCATTAACAGGTACCATTACAGGCTTCTCATCTTCTTTGCTATTTATTTCAGCAAAAATGTCTTCTGAACAAAGCATCAAAGATCTTCAGGCACAAAATGCCCAATTTCAACAGATGTTCATAACTCTAGCAAAATGGCAGGAGGATCTGAAAGCCCTCATCCTGAAGGAGAAGAAGAAAAAGAAGAAGGTCTATGGTGTTCTGAGTCTGGGAAGAAGGTTCAGGGGGCCGTTAAAGCAACCAGACGATCTGACCTCCTCATCCAAGGAAGGGGATAATCAAGAAAAGGAGACAAGGGAGAAAGACCCTAGCCCTGAAGTTTCTGACAATGATATAGACTAAAATGATGAGCAGTATCCTCCCACTGAGGATAGATATAAGCAGTTGGAAGATAGGTTGAGTGCTATGGAAGTCCAGAGAATACCTGGGTTGGATTTTGAAGAACTGGGGTTGGTGTCGGGAGTGGTCATCCCGCAGAAATTTAAGGCTCCAGTTTTCGCAAAGTACGACAGAGTGTCTTGCCCAAAACTCCATCTCCGTTCCTATGTAAGGAAGATCCATCCCCACACCGCTGATAGAAACTTGTGGGTTCACTTCTTTCAAGACAGTCTGTCAGGGACTCAGCTTGAATGGTTCTACCAACTGGAGGGAACCAATGTCTGAAACTGGGAGGATTTGGCTTCTGCTTTTTATAAGAAGTATCAATATAACGCCGACCTTGCCCTTACTCGTACTCAACTCTAGAGTATGTCCATGGTTACAGGTGAAGGCTTTAAGGACTATGCGCAGAAGTGGAGAGACTTGGCTGGGAGAGTCCAACCCCCTTTATCTGACAGGGAGTTGGTTGACATGTTTCTTGGGATGTTGTCTGGTCCATTCTTTAATCATTTGATTGGCAGCTCGTCAGCTGGTTTCACTGAGCTGATATTAACTAGAGAGAGGGTAGAAGCTGGCATCCAGAGCGATAAAATACAGAAAGACACCTCTTCGAGTTCAGTAAAGAAGCCCTTCACTAGTAAGAAGGAAGTCAATGCTATCTATAGCCCAAGAGGTCAAAGAAGAGCTTAACACCGTCTGACAGTAAGTGTTGTAATAATACCTAGGCCTGCGGCTGCTCCACAACGCAACAATCAGCAAAGGGTAGAAAGACCACAAAGGAAGTTTACCCAGATTAACATGACATTGATAGAGGTTCTACCCCATCTGCTGAGATCCAACTTGGAAACCTTGAAGGAGGCTCCCAAGAATCCTAATACCACGTCTCCTCGGTACAATCCAAACGCTCGGTGTGCCTACCATTCTGAGAGTCCTGGACACGATACAAATGACTGTTGGGCTCTGAGAAATAAGGTACAGGATCTGATTGAAGCCAAGGAGATTGAGTTTGATGCTCCGGAGAAGCCCAACATCATAACTGCTCATATGCCTAAGCACAACCGAGAAGTTAATGTCGTTGATACCGATCTATTTGTGACCTCAGTTGATGAATTTTTTACTCCCCTTATGACTGTTAAGAAGAATTTGTTGTTGGCCGGTTTATTTCCGGGTTGTGGTGGAGGTTGCCACATGTGTTCATCTCTGCCTTCTGGTTGCTATTTGCTGAAGACTGGTGTCAAGCGCCTGATGGACAGAAGGGAAATTTTGTTCGAGAAAACTTTAATTCCAACTGTTCCATTCAAAGACGTTGTTGCTATAACCATTTCCGCCAATCCTTCCAAGGTCTCCTCGAGAATACCTGTTAAGATTACACCCGCTCCGAGAGTTTCTCCGTTAATAATCACCTTTCATGGTCCTTTCCCGTACGCCTCGGACAAAGCTGTCCCTTGGCATTATGGCGTCGATGCTTACTATCATGGCATTAAACAAGATCTGAAGAATGAAGAGGTTGATCCCGATGTCAGTAACATTGTCGGGACTAGTAAGATTACCAGAAGTGGAAGGGTTTTCTCTCCTGAGATTTCCTCGAAGACTGTCAATAAGCATGTTGTCATTTCACCTGCTATTCCTATCGGTACTTCAACTACTACTCTTGTTCTTACTCCAATTGTTACTCCTGTCGTCGAGTCATCTGGGATTCGAGGCAAAGAAGCTATAGGTGAGCCTGCCCAGACGAAGGCACCTAGAAAGATTGTTGTAGAAGCCTCTAAGCAAGAGATAAAGGAAATATTAAAAATAATTAAAAAGAGCGACTATAATGTGGTTGAGCATCTGGGGCAGACCCCCTCGAAGATATCCATGTTGTATTTGTTGTTGTGTTTCGAGGCCCATTCGAAGGCTTTGATCACATTCCTCAAGACCGCGCATGTGCCACAAGAGACCTCGGCTAATCAATTCAAAGACTGTGTAGCCAGCTTGATTGCTGACAATGGGCTGGGTTTTTCAGATGCCGACTTGACACCGAAAGGGGGGAAGCATAATGATGCTCTGCATGTCTCGATCCAATCCAGGGGCACCACTATGGCTCATGTGCTGGTGGATACCGGGTCTTCACTGAATGTTCTGCCTAAGAAGGCTCTTTATCGGTTGGATTATGAAGGCTTGACCTTAAAGCCTAGTAACATTGTGGTAAGGGCTTTTGACAGGTCGAAGAGAATGGTGCATGGGGAGGTGGACATCCCTGTCAAGGTAGGCTCTTAGACCTTTGAGTCCACCTTCTATGTGATGGACACTAGACCGTCATACTCTTGTTTGTTGGGTCGTCCTTGGATCCATGAAGCTGGGGCTGTTACTTCTACACTGCACCAAATGCTGAAGTATCCGGTGAAGGGGAAGATTGTCACTGTGCATAGCGAAGAGGAGTATACGGTGAGCCAACTGAACTCCTTCAGGTATGTTGAGATGGACGGGGAATTCATAGAAACACCTTGCCAAAACTTTGAAGAAGTGCCCCAGATTTTTGCGTTGACCGAAACTACCACCAACAATAAACCTCCTTTAAAGATGGCTTCCCTCAAAGACGCCAGAGCAGTGGTCGAAGAAGGTGGGTGTACCAACTGGGGACAACTCTCTGATTTTACGCACAAAATTGACAAATTTGGTTTGGGGTTTACTTCAGGAGCTCAAAGGGTTGTTCGACGTGCTCGGGCTGAAGGACCTCCCCTACGCATCAACAATCGTGGGGACAATGCTATTGAAGACAGTAAGGACGACTCTGACATTAACAACTGGATATACCCGACTACCAACGGTGGACCGAGTAATTGGACGGGTAGGGATTTTATACCAGTTTCTTTTATTCTGCAGTAATTGTCTTACTTGTTTTCTGAGTTTGTAATAAACAATTTAAACTTTATGGCCTTGTGTCTTACCCGAGGCACAATGGTTCTATCTGTGAGGGATATTGTGTCATTTCATATATCATCAATAAAACATTGGACGTTCTTTACATTCAAATTTTGCGCTCTCTTTTTTTATTTTCTACCTTTACTTTATCAATACATCTATGCTCTTACACACACTCACGTATCAAATTGCAGATCCATATCCACTCTGGATCCCATTGATAACAATCCCGCTATTACCAGTTATGACTTCGAAAATCCGAACAATCAAGCCGAGGACGATTGTGAGGTGCCTGGAGAATTGGCTAGACTGTTACAACAGGAGGAAAGGGCTATACATCCTCATGAAGAGCCAGTTGAGACGATAAACTTAGGCACGGAGGTGGACAGGAAGGAAGTCAAGATCGGCGCAAATCTGGAGACTAAGATCAAATAGCGATTGATATAGATGTTGCACGACTACATTGAGATCTTTGCCTGGTCATATGAAGACATGCCTGGTTTAGACATTGATATTGTGGTACACCGTCTGCCGACCAAAGAGGATTGCCCTCCGGTTAAACAGAAGGTCCGTCGTATGCACCCTGAAATGTCATAGAAGATCAAGGAAGAGGTTATTAAGCAATTCGACGCGGGGTTCTTAGCTGTCACCTCCTATCCGCGGTGGGTTGCTAACTTCGTTCTAGTACCTAAGAAAGACGGCAAGGTACGGATGTGTTTGGATTACAAAGATCTGAACAAGGCAAGCCCCAAGGATGACTTCCCGCTCCCCCACATTGATGTTTTGGTCGACAATACCGCGCAGCACAAAATCTTCTCCTTCATAGATGGTTTCTCTGGCTACAACCAGATCAAGAAGGCTCTTGAAGACATGGAGAAGACAACCTTCATCACACGGTGTGGCACCTTCTGTTACAAGGTGATGCCTTTTGGGTTGAAGAATGCTGGGGCAACCTATCAGCGAGCCATGGTCGCTTCATTCCACGATATGATTCACCATGAGATCGAGGTTTATGTTGATGACATGATAGGTAGGTCTCAAACTGAAGAGGAACACCTTGATCATCTATAAAAGTTGTTTGACAGGTTGAAGACATACAAGCTAAGGTTGAATCCAAACAAGTGCATCTTTGGGGTAAGGTCTGGTAAGCTTTTGGGTTTCATCGTCAGTGACAAAGGTATTCAGGTAGACCCTACGAAGGTAAAGGCCATACAAGAGATGTCGGCTCCTCGTACTGAGAAGGAAGTTGGAGGTTTCTTGGGACACTTGAATTATATCGTCAGGTTCATTTCATATCTGAGTGCTACTTGTGAGCCCATCTTCAAGCTTCTGAAGAAAGATCAAGTGGTAAAGTGGAATGACGAATTCCAGACCGCCTTCGAAAGTATCAAAGAATATCTCCAAGAACCGCCAATTCTGATGCCTCCGGTTGAAAGAAGACCTTTGATATTGTACTTAACAGTTCTAGACAATTCAATGGGGTGTGTGCTGGGGCTGCATGACGAGTCTGGTCGAAAAGAGCACGCAATATACTACCTTAGCAAAAAGTTTACCAACTGTGAGACACAATACTCACTGCTCGAGAAAACTTGTTGTGCTTTGGCATGGGCTGCTCGCCGACTAAGACAGTATATGCTGACTGTTGTACCCCAAAATTTGCCCTCTCATTTCTCAAGGGTTCACCCTGGATCCTCAGGTTCGCTTTCATCAAGTCCCCAGGCCTTGAATTAACAATTTTTCCAAGCAAACCATTCACAAGGGAAAAATGGTCATTTGTACGCTGAAAAAGTCTGTCTTTGACTTTTGGATCAAAATCAAATCAGAAAAATCATATTTCATCAAGACACGTTGGAATATGAAGTTTGCTTCATCAAGAGTTTCAAAAGTCAAATCTTACTTTGGAAGAACCAAATTCTAAAGACTTAGAAATTTTTCTAAGTATTTAAGAAACATAACAATTTCAGAACTTCTGAGCCACTGTTCACAGTCAGCAAATCCTGGATGTTCTCAAGACAGAGTTTAGTCAGAACTTCTGAGCCAGTGTTCATAATGGTCCAGTCAGAATTTGCAGAGTTTAAATAAAAGAAGGTAACAAAGTGTGTTGTAAGTACACTGGAAGTTCTGAAGGATCCCTTAGAACATGCTGAAGTCAGAAGATAAGAGGATCAGAAGATAAGATGCCACGCTGAAGCAGAACTTCTAATCCAGAGTCATGCAAGGATCCAGAATATCACATGGGAACTCATTTAATACTCACAACCGCCTCTGAGTCTTAATCCAAGGGAGTCTCTCAACGTGTACCCCTACTGTCTTGGGAAGACAAATGTCTGTGCAAAAGTATGCTAGGCCAATGCGTTGTCTATACTTTTCCTTAATTCACGCTGCCAAATCCAGTTGAGGCACTGTTAACTATCCAACTTGAATGCAATAAACCACCACTTATTTAAGCTTACTTCAAGAGTAAGTCAGCATCAAGCAGGTGATGCTGGTGCCGCTTAAACGGCCCCAACTGTAAAAATTTCCTTATAAATAGAACATCATTTGCACACAGAAAAGGGTCTTGACCTCCCCCCCCCCCCCCACTTCTCTCCTTTTTATCCTGAAAATTTGTGAAAGAGACGAAAGAATTGAGAAAGAAGGCTTTGAACCACTGCAAAAATTCCAAGAACCCGGGAAACTATAAGCACAAAATACCAAAATCCTAGCATTGATTCCTTATATTCAAATTCCATTCTTCCTTAAGTGTTCTTGATTCAAGCCATCCCAAATTCTGTAATCAAACAGTAACATATTCTCCCTTCACTTTCACCACAAAGGATTTAGAATATTACTCCTTTGGCTGCCTCAGAAGTTGCAAACTTCCATCCTGCTGAGTACGTGAAGAAGCTACTCATAATATCACCAGAATTCAAGAACAACCCCCAGTTTACAGAATCCTTTCAAGTTACAAAGTAAGTTTTGCTGACTCTCTTCATAACTGATTAAGCATTGTCAGATTTTTGCATATTCAGCACAATATAGATATCCTGGTCCTGAGAATGTACATATTATGAAAGTTCATGCATTTGCTTGCCTGAGTAAAAGAAATCCCAGTTCAGAGTTTCATAAGGAAAATAGGGCTCAGAATTAGAACTAGCAAATACATGTTGCCTCTGATTCTTGCTTCTGATATTTCATGAAATTTGTCATAACTATTATGCATGCAACTTCTGTTATGTAAATGACTAAGCTGCAGATGTTCTGACTGGCCAGGAGAGAGGCAAAGTTCTGACAGTTGCGTTAGAACTTCTGAAACTTCTAAATCTTCAGAATGTCCAGAACTTCTGAACTTCCATATTTTGCTAACATGTTTCTGTTTGTGTAGCAAATTAGCGTCAGAACTTCTGACCTCCTCTATTTTGCGTTAGTTATGTTTTCTTCTCTTTTATCTTTTCCATTATATTTTATTTTATTTCTAATCAAAAAAACAAATATTTTATATTTGCATGATATATTTTCTTCTAATGAAAAAGGACAAAAATATTTTCTTAAGCAAATGTTATTTTCTTTTTAAACAGACAAACATTTTACATTTCCTGTACATTCTTGTCTATTTCAATATGGTTGTAATAAGTAACCTAGAATTTTAACTTGCAACCCCCACTCGTAAATATGTACCCCCATCCCCTTATATGTTGTAATAGCGTAGAACATTACATTTTTGCACTGTTATTGCTTTCAATATATGCTAGTAATTAGGGTATATGACAAGATATAAAAATTGGCAAATAGATCACCCTAATCAAAGACAAATTATGAATGCAATCAAACACACTCGCACACTTACACCCTTAGGGTAATTCCACTTGTTGCCTTACAAAAATGGCCATGTTATACATGTGGGATGTCTTAGCACAAACGAATCAAAAAAGATCATAGTCCCTCGATGACGCTATCAAAGTTGCCTTTCAAAATGATCTTAGTCCCTACAGAAAAATTGCTAAGTCATTTCACAAACATTGCTATCATGGTCATACGATGACCCAACGCTCGTCCCTTCACATCCAACGATGGGGCTTCTTATCAAATCAATGGTAAGGTAGTAACATCTAAAGGAGGAGGAAAAACACATCTAAAACCTTTTGAGTAGGTAGATTACTTTTAGTTACTTGCTCAAATTTCAAAACAAACATCCTTGCTATGTTCAAAACAATCACCTACACTTTCGAAAAACATCTTCAAAACACTTTCCAATTATTGAAATATTTTCAAAAGCTCAACACTTTGCATACATTCTTAAGAACGGGAATCATTGCAAAGTTCGCCTAAATGATGACACCTTTTCAAAATACTTTCAAAACCGCACAAAAGCACAATTTTCAAACAAAAGCAAGTGATCTAACAAGTAACTAAGAGCCCATGGAAAACCATGGATGGAAAGGGTGCTAATACCTTCCCTTTTCATAATCTACCCCTCGAACTCAAGAAAACATCTCAAAAGGTATTTCTTGTGCTTTTTCACCTTTTCTTATTGGATAAAAGAAAATTCGGTGGCGACTCTTGCTAAACCGCAACATTTGCAAACACAATCGCAAAACCCTCAAAGTCAGTTCTCCCACCGTGCCACAGAACTAGCGACTCTGCTGGGGAAACATGGCTAATCTAAAGTGGGGTTACCTTAGGGTTAGATCATATTTACTTGCTTATATTGTTTTATTTGATTTCTTTATATTTTGGTTCCTTGTTTGGGTTACTGTTAAAAAATCCTACACCCGGATTTGGGGACACCTTTTAGGTAAGTAGCAATAAACTGTGAGGGAACTGTGCGGGGTATACCGACACGGTTGAAGCAGTAGCTACATTGATGTGGCACTTTGGTTGGTACCGGTAACCCTTGAGTCAATCAAGGAGAGTACAGGGCCGCCGCGTGGTGTCATAAAGCATCAACTGACCTTAGAACCTTACTTGACCAACATGGCTATTAGGACGTAGCGAGATGATCGGCTTTGGTGCAGTCCGAAGTTGGTTGATACTCGATGCTACACTCATTGAGGTTTGACTCTTGAGTTTTGTTTGGTTGCAAGTCAATCGCCTATCGAATGAAACTTGGGGGAAAGATCAGTGATATTGAGATCCTTTAGAACCCGATTACTTTTAACTAGGACAGGTCGAGCCAACTAAAACTTCAAGAGGGTACTTACCTGAAACCCCATGCAAGCCTAAACTGAGGACTTGTTTTCTTTGTATATGAACTTCTACATAAAACATCATAACATCATAATATCATAATCATCATAAACATCATAAACATCACTAACCATTTTAAGGATTTTTGGATTTATCTTTGTTCTGTTTTGCACGACATGGCCTCCGCTCGTAGGAACACTATCCAAGTCAGTCTTGTGAGGAACCTCCACAACTCAAGGATTTAGTATCAAGGGTCCATGAAGATTCCCCGTTCACCAAAAGATATGGACGACTCCTTAGTTTGGTTACCTCAAGTATTGAAGAAGAGATGATAAAGGTGCTTGTCCAATTCTTCGACCCTTTGCATCATTGCTTCACTTTTCCTGATTACCAACTTGTGCCCACTTTGGAGGAATTTTCTCAACTCGTAGGGATCCCTATTCTCAATCAGTTACCTTTCAACGGTGTTGAAAGAGACCCCAAACCTGAGGAAATTGATCGAGCTCTACATTTGCAAGCATCGGACATAGTAGAAAATTGGGTAACAAGGAGTGGTGTTAAAGGGTTACTAGCAAAGTTTTTATTGGAGAAAGCTCAAGAGTGTTGGAATATTTTGGATCTACAAGCCTTTGAGGAAGTTATGGATCTTCTCATCTATGGATTGGTACTATTTCTGAATCCTGACCAATTTATAGATGTGAATGCGATTAAGGTTTTCATATCTCGTAAGCCGGTGCCTACACTAATTGGAGACATATTGCATTCTCTTCACTCTCGCACTTTGAAGAAAAGGGGGACCTTGATGTGTTGCACTCCTCTGTTGGCTAGGTGGTTTATTTTGCACCTACCTCGATCCGTAGTGAAGAATGAACAAGGTATGAGATGGTCTAAAATATTTATGTCACTTTCACATGCTGATATCCGTTGGTATTATCGCTCCTCAGAAGACATTACCATCATTGACCGTTGTGGGGAATTCCCCAATGTCCCTCTACTTGGCATTATGGGAGACATTACTTATAACCCTTGTTTAGCTTTGCGAAAATTTGGATATGCTATAAGAGATGGCCCTCATGAGGTACTCATCCAAGGAATTGCATTTGACTACGAAAGAGATACCCAAGGTTACCGTCAAAGATTTATACGAGCTCTTGGGGTATGGTTAACAAAGTTGATAGCAAGACATTGGGGCGTAAGAATTCCATTCCTTTGGAACCTTATCTTAAATGGGTAAGGGCTCGCGCTCAAAGTCTCAAGATGCCTTATGAAGCCGTCTTACCTATTATCATGGAGCCAGTAGTCGAGGGAGACATTCCACATACGATCCTCTATCCTGATATGCCTACCTCTCTTGAAGATTTGCAAAACGCATGGATTTAGCTAAAAGGAGAAAGAGACACCTTCGAAGCTAAGTTCTATGAAATCAAGAAGAAGATATTGGAGCTTACAAGGGAACTTCATGAAGAAAGGAGCTTAAACACCTACATTGCGCCAAAGAAGATGCGCATAACTTTTCTATCTTAGGAGTTTACTTTATGCTTATTTCTGTTGTTGTAAGCCCAAGAGGCATGTTTGTATTCAAATCAAGATTTCTTTAATGCAAGTTAACGTTTGTTTACTCTTTGTCTATACAAATTTAAATTCTTTAAATCCTTGAAATCATTTGCATACCGCATATTCATGCATCATGACATGACAGGCGTCCGCATAACAAGTTCCCTTATCTCTCTGTTATTTATTTCAGCAAGATGGATCTAGAGAAAACTGTGACGGAACTCCAGGCTCAGAATTCTCAATTTCAGGAAGCTTTACTCGCCCTGGCCAAGGGGCGGCAAGATATGATGGCCTTGTTGGCCGCTAAAAAGAAGCCAAAGAAGAAAGCTCTGCTCAACATGGGCAAAAGGTTCAAAGAGACAATCCATCAAATTCCAATAGAGGAAGATTCATCCGAAGAGGACGAGAACCAAATTGGTGAAGTCAAGAGTACTCTGGCCGACTGTATCAATGACCAAGAATCTGATGATGATTATTTCAATGAACAATATACACCCGTAAACATCAAATACAAGCAGCTAGAAGACAGGTTGAAATCAGATGAAATCCAAGCTATTCCCGATTTAAATTTTGATAATTTAGGCTTAATCTCTGGAGTAGTCATTCCCCACAAGTTCAAAATACCAACCTTTGCAAAATACGATGGGGTTTCTTGCCCAAGGCTCCATTTAAAGTCCTATGTGCGCAAGATACAATCGCACACTACTGATAAAAAACTATGGATTCACTTTTTCCAAGAGAGTCTGGCTGGAAAACAACTTGAATGGTTTTATCAGTTGGATGGCTCTCGCATCAATACTTGGGAGGGTCTAACTACTTCCTTCTACCATCAATATCAGTACAACGCCGACTTAGCACCGACGAGGGTTCAATTGCAAGGTATGACCATGGGGAAGGATGAAGGATTTAAGGAGTATGCACAGAAGTGGAGAGACCTTGCAAGTAGGGTCCAACCTCCCTTGACTGATAGGGAACACATTGACATGTTCATGAGCACATTATCTGGTCCTTTCTTTAATCTGTTGGTTGCCTGCTCTTCTTCTAGTTTCACCGAATTAATCCTAACCGGTGAGAGAGTAGAAAGTGGCATTAAGAGTGGAAAGATATATGTGGCATCTACTTCCACTCCCAATCCTGTCAAGAAACCTTTTGCCGCGAAGAAAGAAGTTAATGTTGTGTATAGATCAAAGGCCCATACCAAAATGAATAATCATTCGTCTATCAATGCTATCCGAATCTCCAATCCTACTGCTACTCAAATACCATCTACCAATCATCAATGGGTTGAAGCTCCAAGAAGACAGTTCACGAGGTTAGGCATGTCATTATCTCAAGCCCTTCAACATCTGCTCAGGATCAATTTAGTGACATTGTGGGATCCTCCTGCCAACCCTGACACCTCATCACCGAGATATAATCCAAATGCAAAATGTGCTTATCATTCAAACAGCCCAGGGCATGAGACTGATCAGTGTTGGGCCCTGAAGAACAAAATCCAGGATTTAATTGACAACAAGACTATTGAATTTGATCCTCCTCCGACGCCGAATACAATTACCGCTCTCATGCCGAAGCACGACAAAGGTGTTAATGTCGTCGAAGATACAACTTTCATTGCCTCTGTCAAAGGATTAACTACTCCATTGAATGTAATCAAGAGAAATCTGTTGAAAGCTGGGACTTTCCCCGGCTGTGAGAAAGACTGTGTGGGCTGTATGAGACAACCTGATGGGTGTGAAAAACTGAGGAAAGGTATACAACGCCTAATGGATAGCCGTGAAATTCTATTCGAAAAGAATCTTGTCATCAAAAATTCAGTCGACAAAGCTGAAGACTTGGCCATCATAACAATTTCAAACAAACCTCTTAGGATCTCATCCAAAGGTCCTATCAGGATTTCAAACGAACCAATCATTGCTCCTCTCATAATCAGTGCTGCCAGGCCCGTTCCATACACCTCTGATAAAGCGGTTCCATGGAATTATGGTGTCGAGGTTTATTACCATAGGGTAAAACAAGATTCTTGGATTGATGATAATGAAGCGGGTGTTGCCAATATTACTGGGTCTAGTAAAGTCACAAGAACAGGAAGATTATTTCCCCCTAATATCTCACCACCAACCACTACCACAGTTCTAATCCGCATAACCAACGGCAATGCTGGTGCCGGTACTAAAGAGAAAGAGAAAGAGAAAAAAAGTGAGCCTGCCAGAGAAAAGGCACTTTCTAAAAAGATTGTTATGGAAGAACCCTCCACTCAAGAGATGGAGGAGATTATGAAAATCATCAAGAAAAGCGACTTCAAAATAGTAGAGCAGTTGGGACAAACCCCTCCTAAAATATCAATGTTGTCCCTATTTCTATGTTCCGACGCCCATGCACAAGCTTTGATGAAATTCTTGAAAAAGGCTCACGTATCTCAAGAAACCACAGCCGACCAGTTTGAGAACTGCGTAGCAAGTCTGACAGCTGACAATGGTCTGGGGTTCTCCGACACAGATTTAACTCCCATGGGAAAGAATCACAACAAAGCCTTGCATGTTTCTGTTGAATGTAAGGGGACCACTATGGCACATGTTTTGGTAGACACAGGCTCGTCTTTAAACGTGTTACCTAAAGGTGCTTTAGATCGGCTAGACTGTGAAGGTTTGGTTTTGAAGCCAAGTGATATTGTTGTGAGGGCATTTGATGGGTCGAATAGGATGGTTCATGGAGAGGTGGATCTCCCAATTAAGGTTGGTTCACAGATTTTCAACTCCACATTCTACATAATAGACATACGGCCCACATATTCTTGCTTGCTTGGGTGCACATGGATCCATGGGGCAGGTGCGGTCACTTCTACTCTCCACCAGAAGTTAAAATACCCAGTTCAAGGGAAGGTTGTCACTGTTTACAGTGAAGAAGAATTTATGGTAAGCCACCTCACTTCTTTCAAGTATGTAGAAATGGATGGTGAATTCATAGAGACTCCTTTCCAGACATTTGAAGTTGTGGCCACCATCAAAATCTCCTCCGACACTCCAAAAGCCGATAAAGTTTTTCCCAAGATGGTTTCTCTTAAGGATGCCTGTGTGGTGGTAGAAGAAGGAAACAATGAGATGTGGGGTCAGCTCCCCGACATCCCATTCAAGGCAGATAAGTTTGGGATAGGTTTCACCTCCAAAGCTCGGAAAGAAATTAGAGATGCTCGTACTGGAAAGCCGTATCTCCACCTCAAGAATCATGAAGTGAATGTCGTAGAGGATTCTGATGATGAGTGTGCTTTTGAAGATTGGATCTACCTAACAACCTAAGGGAAGCCCAACAATTGGCATGCGAAGGACTTTGTTCCCATCTCCTTCATTGAGGAGTAATCTACTTGTTTTTGCTTTTAATCAATTCAAGAACTCGTTGTCTGTAATATTTTGATATTGACTTTTAAGCCATGTTCCTAGCATGGGAACTTTGGTTCTTTTATCAATGGTTTATATTTTGTTCATCTAATCATATGATCATTCAGTACATTAGACTCTTTTGCATTCAAATATTTATGTTCATTGTCTTTCTTTTATTTTAAATACATTTCCAAAAGATAGTCATGTATCTTACATGCACACACACACTCTTGCAGGTCTACATCCACTCTGGATCCTATTGCCAACAACTCTATTCTTGCCAACTATGACTTTTAATGTCCCATCAACCAAGCCGAAGATGAAAGCTAGGAAGATTGTGACATACTAGGAGAACTAGCCAGACTTTTGTTACAAGAGAAAAAGGTTATTCAACCACATGAAGAGTCAATTGAGGTTATCAACCTGGGTACTGAGTCAGATAAGAAGGTAATCAGGATCGGTGCTAATTTGGAAAGCAGTATCAAAAGCCATTTGGTTCAGATGTTGCGCGATTATATGGAAGTATTTGCTTGGTCGTATGAAGATATGCCTGGGTTGGATACCGACATTATGGTTCATCGTCTGCCAACAAAAAAAGACTGCCCTCCTGTTAAACAAAAAGTTTGTCGCATGAGACCTGACATGTCTGAAAAGATCAAAGTCGAAGTAATGAAACAGATTGATGCAGGATTCCTAGCTGTAACATCCTATCCTCAATGGGTGGATAATATAGTTCCAGTGCCAAAGAAAGACGGGAAAGTTCGCATGTGCGTAGACTATAGGGATCTGAATAAGGTAAGCCCCAAGGATGATTTCCCTCTATCACACATTGACGTCTTAGTCGATAATATCGCTTAGCATAAAGTCTTCTCATTCATGGACGGCTTCTCGGGCTATAATCAAATAAAGATGGCTCCCGAAGATATGGAAAAAACTACTTTCGTTACACAATGGGGCACTTTCTGCTACAAGGTCATGTCGTTCAAATTAAAGAATGCAGGGGCAACATATCAAAGGGCTATGGTGGATTTATTTCATGACCTGATTCATCATGAAATATAGGTATATGTGGATGATATGATCGCCAGATCACAAATCAAAGAAGAACATCTCGGTCACCTGCACAAACTATTTGAGAGACTGGAGAAATATAAACTGAGGTTAAACCCTAACAAGTGCACATTTGGAGTACGCTCTGGAAAGCTTCTAGGATTTGTTGTCAGCAATAAAGGCATTGAAGTTGATCTCGCCAAGATAAAGGCCATCCAAGAAATGCCAGCCCCTTATTCTGAAAAAGAAATCAGAGGTTTCTTGGGTCGTCTCAATTACATTTCCCGTTTCATATCACACTTAACTGCTACCTGTGAGCCACTCTTCAAACTCTTGAAGAAAGATCAGGTAGTCAAATGGAACGATGAATTCCAGATTGCCTTTGACAAAATCAAAGAATACCTGCAAGAACCTCCTATTCTCATGTATCCGGTTGAAGGAAGATCGTTGATCATGTACTTAACAGTACTAGAGAATTCTATGGGGTGTGTTTTGGGCCAACATGACGAGTTTGGCCGAAAAGAGCATGCAATTTACTACCTAAGCAAAAATTTTACCGACTGTGAAACCAGATATTCACTGCTCGAGAAAACTTGTTGTGATTTAGCGTGGGCTGCTCGCCGGCTAAGGCAATACATGTTGACTCATACCACTTTGTTAATTTCTAAGATGGATCCGATTAAGTACATCTTCAAAAAACCTGCCCTTTCAGGACGAATAGCCAGATGGCAAATGATCTTGACTGAGTACGACATTCAATACACAAATCAAAAAGCCATCAAAGGAAGTGTACTCGCAGATCATTTGGCCCATCAAGTTGTGAATGATTATCAATCAATGAAGTTCGACTTCCCTGACGAGAATATTATGCTGGTAACCGACTGTGCAAAACCTAGACCGTACAACGGACCTGAACAAGGATCCCGATGGACTATGGTATTCGATGGGGCTTCCAACGCCTTAGGTAAAGGAATTGGTGTTGTGATCATCTCTCCTGAAGGATGCCACACTCCTTTTACCGCCAGACTATGCTTCGATTGTACAAATAATATGGCTGAGTATGAAGCATGCATCTTAGGTCTAAGAGCTGCTATTGACTTAAGGATCAAGCATTTGGATGCGTTTGGAGATTCTGCTTTGGTGATCAGCCAAGTAAAAGGAGATTGGGACACTAAACACCTTAATATTATCCCTTACAAGGAACTTGTGCTATCCCTAATTCCTTACTTCGAAGAGATCACTTTTGAACATTTCCCTAGGGAAGAAAACCAGTTGGATGACGCTCTGGCAACCATGTCCTCAATGTTCAAAGTCAGATGGGACAACGAAGCCCCTATGATTACAATTGAAAGATTTAATGAACCTGTGCATTGATATGAGCTTGACACCGATACAGAAAAGCCGTGGTACCATGAGGTAATGAGATACCTTGAAGCTCAAGAGTATCCAGAGGGAGCATCTATCAATGACAGAAAGTTCTTACGAATATTTTCAGCCAAATTCTTCCTAAGTAATGGGATATTGTACAAGCGCAATCACGATTCAACTCTACTCCGATGTGTGGATAAGAGTGAGGCAGAGGAAATCATGGAAGACATGCACGATGGCCTTTTTGGTACTCACTCAAGTGGGCATACAATGGCTAAGAAAATCTTAAGAGCTGGATACTATTGGTCAACGATGGAGACAGATTTCCATCAACATTCAAGAACTTGCCACAAATGTCAAATCTATGCTGACAAGGTCCATGTACCTCCAATCCCTCTGAATGTCATGACCTCTCCGTGGCCATTTTCAATGTGGGGTATCAACATGATCGGAGAGATCAAGCCCACAGCTTCCAACGGACACTGCTTCATTCTTGTTGCTATCGACTATTTCACCAAATGGGTCGAAGCTGCCTCATTTTCCTTAGTCACCAAGAACGTGGTAGCCAGATTCATCAGACACAATCTCATATGTCGTTATGGTATCCCCGAAAGGATTATCACCGATAATGGGACTAACCTCAACAATGCCATGATCAGGGAATTGTGCACTCAATTTAAGATCAAGCATCACAATTCTTCTCCGTATAGACCGAAAATGAATGGTGCAGTCGAAGCAGCCAACAAAAATATCAAGAAGATTGTGCAGAAAATGGTAGTAACCTATAAAGATTGGCATGAGATGATACCATTTTCTCTACATGGTTACCGTACTCCAGCTAGAACATCAACTGGAGAAACTCCTTTCTCTCTAGTCTATGGCATAGAAGCTGTTTTGCCAGTGGAAGTTCAAATTCCCTCGCTGAGGATTATGATTGAGGCAGGCCTAAGTAAAGACGAATGGATTCAAACGAGATTGGATCAGCTGAACTTGATCGATGAAAAACGATTAGCTGCTATCTGCCATGGTCAGGCGTATCAAAAATGGATGATCAAAGATTTCAACAAAAAGGTCAAGCCTCGAGTATATCAAGTTGGTGACCTGGTGATAAAACGCATCATTTTACCACAAGGTGACACCAGAGGAAAATGGACCCCCACCTATGAAGGGCCATTTGTTGTCAAAAGAGTTTTTTCTGGCGGTGCCATGATACTGGCCACCATGGATGGCGAAGATTTCCCACATCCTATAAACGCATACATAGTTAAAAAATACTACGCATAAGAGACCCGTTAGGTTGACACACCTAAGCAAAATCAGGGCATCCCAGCAAACCAAGAGGTTTGGGCAAAAATTAGGGATATATACAAAAGATTGTACACCCAACAAGTTGAAAACCCGAAAGGGCGACTTGGGAAAAAAAGGGTATCCTGGTGGAACGAAAACCCGAAAGGGAGGTTCAGGCAAAAATTAAGGATTAAAAGCGTACGACTATGTCCCGTAAAATCAACGTGGTCAACAATATCACCAAGGTCCAAGTTCAAATGGTCCAGGATCAATCCAATCAACTTCGATCAACGGCAGGGGACGTTCAAAGGCACTAGGGCAATAGTAGAGCTAAAAGGCAATGAGATCATTTCACATGGCTATTTGTTTTTCATTCTCAATTTTCTTTTCGACGATTTCCTCTTACTAGGATTTCCGTCTCTATGTACAAAAACGCATGTTCATGGGCAAAATATCAATACAAATACACTTTGAAGTGCAAAATTGCTTGTCTCTGTTTTGAATGCAAATTTGTCCAATGACTAAAATTGAATGAACATACGCATATGAACATAATTAGAGCTATTTGGCACATGTGTCCTGCCAAGAAGTAGCCTCAACAGGGCATCCATGCACAACTGCAGTAAGCATCCCTTTAATGAATGTGAAGTAACCCCATAGAGTTATCTCACCATCATTATCCCTACCGGGGCGTTGGCAATAAACCTTTCCCCAACGGAGTTGCCCGCAAAATATGCTTGCACGGGATGATCCTTGGCCAGAGTCTCAATCTCTTGACAGCTTTTTTCCAGCTAAAGCCTAGGAGATCTCTTTTTAAAGGGAATCCATCTCCTCAGCAGATTTTACTCCCCACAGAGTTATCTCGTCATCATTATCCCTATCAGAACAACCCCAATACAACGTTTCCCTAGCGGAATTGCCTACAAAAATTTCTTCACAAAGGATAAACCCCCTGCCAGAGCCTCAATCTCTCGACAACTTCTACAAATTTGAAGCCTAGAGGTCTCTGTCTAAAATAAATTCATCTCTTCAGCAGGGTTTTATTACCCCAACAGGGTTATTTCCCCGGTCCAAGTGCAAATTCCTCAACGTACAAGACACCTCGATTTCCCCAGTCGAGTAAGCACTCCCCGTTGAGTCCAAAATTGCCCAGATAATCCCATCATCCCCAGTGGAGTATATCTCCCAACCAGGAGTTTTTATCCCCAATAGAGTGTATCTTCCAACCAAGATTTTATTCTCCAAGCTGAGTCCGGCTGAATAAACACTCCCCACTGAGTCCATCTTCCCCAGCGGAGTATATCTTCCAACCAAGATCTTATTCCCCCAGCGGAGTACAAATCCCTCAACGGAACCCAAATTCCCCATTTGAGTCTGAATCGCCCAGCGGAGTACAAATCCCTCAACGGAACCCAAATTCCCCCATTTGAGTCTGAATCGCCCAGCTGAGTACATCTTTTCCCACCAAGGCTATTTTCTCCAAACAGAATCTATCCTCCCCATATGAGTCCATCATCCCCAGTTGAGTATATCCTCCCCAAGATAAGTTTGCCCCGCCTGATTGAGTCTATACTCTCAAATTATAATTTTCCCTTCAAATAACTGCAAATCACAGGGTCACAATCCCTAATCCCTAGTAAAGTCTTCAACAAAGCCTTTATTATTACAGAGAAATGCTATGAAGCCTGGATCTGACCAGATATTAGCACAATTTTCAAGTTATACTGAAGCCTGGACCCGACCAGATAACAACTTGACTTCTCGAGTTACTGAAGCCTGGACCCGACCAGATAACAGTTGATCTCATTTCTCAAAAAGCTATGAAAACTTGGACACAACCAGCCCAACTCTTCAAAGATATAGAAGAATCTAAACTTAACCCAACCAAGGTTTTGACCATTTGTCGCCAGTAGAGTTGCCCCTTTATTCCCCGACAAAGGACTGAGAAACCTTGATCCGACCAGATATCGTTCCTCATTTCCATCTTTTCAAGAAAGTCATTGTGAAGCCTGGATCTGACCAGATAGCAACCATCCTCATAGATTCGTTGTGAAACCTGGAAACCAACCAGATAACAATTAAATATCCAAGCAGTTCATTGTGAAGCCTGGACCCGACCAGATAAAAATTAACTTCATCAGAAATTTGCAAAGCCTGGACCCGACTAGATAACAGTTTTCAACCAGTTTATTGTGAAGCCTGGACTCGACCAGATAACAGTTTTCGAATGATATATTGTGAAGCCTGGACCCGACCAGATAACAAGTCTTTAAGAAGTTACTGTGAAGCCTGAATCCGACCAGATAATAGTCAACCTACACATCCCCAACAAGTTGTTAAGAAACCTGGACCCGACCAGATGACTATTCAATTTCAAGGAATTTTTTGCAAAGCCTGGATCCGACCAGATAATGGTTAATTCATCTCTTCCCCCAGTAAGTTACCATGAAACCTAGACCCGACCAGATAGCAACCAATTACTTCACCCTCAGCAACTATGAAGCTTGGATCTTACCAGATAATAGTTGATCTTTGAGTGATGTTCCCCAGCAAAAGCATCTCTTCAAAAGAATTTGAAGATATGCATATTCTTCATTTCCAATAGGCAATCAAGGATTCAACCTCCGAAGATTTCCTCAGCAATAGTCAGGGATTTATTTTCCCGGACAAAAACACACATTTCGCATTCATACACCATAGCATGTACATAACAATGCATTTAACATGATACCACATCTGGTGAGCATCATACAACCATCTGCATTTTCCTAACCCCTTCTCACAGGTAAAACAGCAAGTTTAGTATGGATCAACAGGAGATTTATGCTGATACTTCTTCCAGAGTTTACCAACATTCCTCCAAATGGCATCTATAAGCCCATTCACCATCCATCTTCGAGTGCAAATTTCTGGGCACTCTAGTGTTCAAACATCTTTCACCATCAAGTCACGGATGCCGGATCCGCCAACCTAACTCTTCAGGTTCAAGAAGTTTGAACAGGGGCAGCTGTTGTACCCCAAAATTTTCCCTCTCATTTCTCAAGGGTTCACCCTGGATCCTCAGGTTCGCTTTCATCAAGTCCCCAGGCCTTGAATTAACAATTTTTCCAAGCAAACCATTCACAAGGGCAAAATGGTCATTTGTATGCTAAAAAAGTATGACTTTGACTTTTGGATCAAAATCAAATCAGAAAAATCATATTTTATCAAGACTTGTTGGAATATGAAGTTTTCTTCATCAAGAGTTTCAAAAGTCAAATCTTACTTTGGAAGAATCAAATTCTAAAGACTTGGAAATTTTTCTAAGTATTTAAGAAACATAACAATTTCAGAACTTCTGAGCCACTGTTCACAGTCAGCAAATCCTGGATGTTCTCAAGACAGAGTTTAGTCAGAACTTCTGAGCCAGTGTTCATAATGGTCCAGTCAGAATTTGCAGAGTTTAAATAAAAGAAGGTAACAAAGTGTGTTGTAAGTACACTGGAAGTTCTGAAGGATCCCTTAGAACATGCTGAAGTCAGAAGATAAGAGGATCAGAAGATAAGATGCCACACTGAAGCAGAACTTCTAATCCAGAGTCATGCAAGGATCCAGAATATCACATGGGAACTCATTTAATACTCACAACCGCCTTTGAGTCTTAATCCAAGGGAGTCTCTCAACGTGTACCCCTACTGTCTTGGGAAGACAAATGTCTGTGCAAAAGTATGCTAGGCCAATGCGCTGTCTATACTTTTCCTTAATTCACGCTGCCAAATCCAACTGAGGCGCTGTTAACCATCCAACTTGAATGCAGCGAACCACCACTTGTTTAAGCTTACTTCAAGAGTAAGTCAGCATCAAGCAGGTGATGCTGGTGCCACTTAAACCGCCCTAACTGTAAAAATTTCCCTATAAATAGAACATCATTTGCACACAGAAAGGGGTCCTGACCTCCCCCCACTTCTCTCCTTTTTGTCCTGAAAATTTGTGAAAGAGACGAAAGAATTGAGAAAGAAGGCTTTGAACCACTGCAAAAATTCCAAGAACCCAGGAAACTATAAGCACAAAATACCAAAATCCTAGCATTGATTCCTTATATTCAAATTCCATTCTTCCTCAAGTGTTCTTGATTCAAGCCATCCCAAATTCTGTAATCAAACAGTAACATATTCTCCCTTCACTTTCACCACAAAGGAGTCAGAATATTACTCCTTTGGCTGCCTCAGAAGTTGAAAACTTCCATCCTGCTGAGTACGTGAAGAAGCTACTCAGAATATCACCAGAATTCAAGAACAACCTCCAGTTTACAGAATACTTTCAAGTTGCAAGGTAAGTTTTGCTGACTCTCTTCATAATTGATTAAGCATTGTCAGATTTTTGCATATTCAGCACAATATAGATATCCTGGTCCTGAGGATGTACATATTCTGAAAGTTCATGCATTTGTTTGCTTGAGTAAAACAAATCCCAGTTCAGAGTTTCATAAGGAAAATAGGGTTCAGAATTAGAACTAGCAAATACATGTTGCCTCTGATTCTTGCTTCTAATATTTCATGTAATTTGTCATAACTATTATGCATGCAACTTCTGTTCTGTAAATGACTAAGCTGCAGATGTTCTGACTGGCCAGGAGAGAGGCAAAGTTCTGACAGTTGCGTTAGAACTTCTGAAACTTCTAAATCTTCAGAAGGTCCAGAACTTCTGAACTTCCATATTTTGCTAACATGTTTATGTTTGTGTAGCAAATTAGCGTCAGAACTTCTGACCTCCTCTACTTTGCGTTGGTTATGTTTCCTTATCTTTTATCTTTGCCATTATATTATATTTTATTTCTAATAAAAAAAACAAAAATATTTTATATTTGCATGATATATTTTCTTCTAATGAAAAAGGACAAAAATATTTTCTTAAGAAAAAGTTATTTTCTTTTTAAACAGAAAAACATTTTACATTTCATGTACATTCTTGTCTATTTCAATATGGTTGTAATAAGTAACCTATAATTTTAACTTGCAACCCCCACTCGTAAATATGTACCCCCATCCCCTTAAATGTTGTAATAGTGTAGAACTTTACATTTCTGCACTGTTATTGCTTTCAATATATGCTAGTAATTAGGGTATATGACAAGATATAAAAATTGGCAAATAGATCACCCTAATCAAATACAAATTATGCATGCAATCAAACACACTCACACACTTACACCCTTAGGGTAATTCCACTTGTTGCCTTACAAAAATGGCCATGTTATGCATGTGGGATGTCTTAGCACAAACGAATGAAAAAAGATCATAGTCCCTCGATGACGTTATCAAAGTTGCCTTTCAAAATGATCTTAGTCCCTACAGAAAAAGTGCTAAGTCATTTCACAAACATTGCTATCATGGTCATACGATGACCCAACGCTCGTCCCTTCACATCCAACGATGGGGCTTCTTATCAAAACAATGGTAAGGTAGAAACATCTAAAGGAGGAGGAAAAACACATCTAAAACCTTTTGAGTAGGTAGATTACTTTTAGTTACTTGCTCAAATTTCAAAACAAACATCCTTGCTATTTTCAAAACAATCACATACACTTTCCAAAAACATCTCCAAAACACTTTCCAAACATTGAAATATTTTCAAAAGCTCAACACTTTTCATACATTCTTACGAACGGGAATCATTGCAAAGTTCGCCTAAACGATGGCACCTTTTCAAAATACTTTCAAAACCGCACAAAAGCACAATTTTCAAACAAAAGCAAGTGATCTAACAAGTAACTAAGAGCCCATGGAAAACCATGGATGGAAAGGGTGCTAATACCTTTCATTTTCATAATCTACCCCCTGAACTCAAGAAAACATCTCAAAAGGTCTTTCCTGTGCTTTTTCACCTTTCCTTACTGGATAAAAGAAAAGTCGATGGCGACTCTTGCTAAACCGCAACATTTGCGAACACAGTCGCAAAACCCTCAAAGTCATCTCTCCCACCATACCACACTTACCCATAATACTTTGTTGATATCTAAGATGGACCCAATCAAATACATCTTCGAGAAGCCCGCTCTCTCCGGAAGAATAGCAAGATGGCAGATGATCTTAACTGAATACAATATACAATATAAAACCTAGGAAGCAGTCAAGGGAAGTGTATTAGATAATCATTTGGCCCATCAGGCCGTGGATGACTACCAGTCCATGAATTTTGAGTTCTCGGATGAGAACATTATGCTGGTGACTGACTACCTAGAACTTGGACTGGATGAAGGACCTGAGGAAGGATCCCGATGGACTATGGTTTTTGATGGAGCTTCGAACGCACTCGGTAATGGAATTGGCGCTGTAATCATATCTCCTGAGGGATGTCATACTCCTTTCACTGCCCGACTATGTTTCTACTGCTCTAAGAACATGGCGGAGTATGAAGCCTGCATCATGGGTCTCAAATTCGCTATTGACCTCAGGATCAAGCTCTTAAATGTCTTCGGGGATTCAGCCTTAGTGATAAGTCAGATCAAAGGCGAATGGGATACGAAGCATCCGAATCTCATCCCATACAAAGAGCTCGTACTGACATTGCTCCCGCACTTTGAGGAGGTAACCTTTGAACATTTCCCACGAGAGGAGAATCAGTTAGCGGACGCGCTAGCTACCATGTCTTCCATGTTTAAAGTCAAGTGGGACAACAAAGCTCCCCGAATCACCATTGAAAGGTTAGATGAACCAGCGCACTGCTGTGAGATTGATACTGAAGAGGTGGCAGACAAACCCTGCTTTCATGAAGTAAAGAAGTACCTCGAGACTCAAGAGTATCTCGAAGGGGCATCTGTCAACAATAAGAAGTTTCTGAGAAGATTCGCTGCGAAATTATTCCTCAGTAATGGAATCCTCTACAAACGCAACCACGATTCTACCTTACTGCGGTGCGTAGACAAGTCCAAAGCAGAGAGGATTATGACGAATCTACATGAAGGTACCTTCGGAACCCATTACAGTGGGCATACCATGGCTAAGAAGATCCTACAGGCAGGATACTATTGGTCCACTATGGAAGCAGATTGTTATCAGCATGCCCGAACTTGTCATAAGTTCCAAATCTACGCTGATAAAGTACATGTGCCTCTGGTTCCTTTGAACATATTGACAACTACGTGGCCCTTTGCAATGTGGGGCATCGACATGATCGGAGAAATCAGGCCTACCGCTTCCAATGGATATCGCTTCATCCTCGTGGCCATTGATTACTTCACAAAATGGGTTGAGGCGGACTCTTTTGCTACTGTGACCAAGAACGTCGTGGCGTGGTTTATCCGACATAATCTGATATGTCGGTATGGTGTGCCATAGAGAATTATTATTCACAATGGTGCAAATCTCAACAACACGATGATCACCAAACTCTATAAGCAGTTCAAGATACAACATCATAACTCTTCTCCCTATCGGTCAAAGATGAATGGCGTTGTTGAAGCGGCTAACAAAAACATTAAGAAGATTATACAGAAGATGGTGGTGACATACAAAGACTGGCATGAGATGTTACCATTCGCTCTTCATGGGTATCATACCTCAGCACGGACGTCGACAGGGGCAACACCCTACTCTCCGGTACATGGCATGGAGGCAGTTCTACCCATTGAGGTCCAGATTCCTTCTTTAAGGATTATGAAATATGCGGGTTTAAACGAAGACGACTGGATCTAGACTCGACTTGATCAACTAAATTTGATCGACGAAAAGAGACTTACTGATGTCTGTCATGGTCAGATGTATCAAAAGCGGATGATCAAGGATTTCAACAAAAAAGTCAGACGTCAGGAATATCAAGTCGGGGATCTGGTAATCAAGCGCATCATATTGCCTCAAGGTAATCCCAGGGGAAAATGGACTCCCACCTATGAAGGGCCATTTGTAATTAAAAACATTTTCTCGGGTGGAGCCATGATTCTAACCACCATGGACGGTGATGACCTTCCTCACCCTGTCAATGCAGACATAGTGGAAAGATATTACGCATGATAAAAGACATGCTAGGTTGACTGGCCTAAGCAAAAATAAGGGCTTCCCGGTGAACCAAAAGGGTTTGGGGAAAAATAAGGGATGAAAATGAAAAATATGTACATCCGGCAAGCTGAAAACCTGAAAAGGCGGCTTGGGCAAAAAAGGGTATCCCGGTGGACTGAAAACCCGAAAGGGCGATCCAGACAAAAGTTAGGCACGTAAAGCGTATCACTATGTCCCATTGGATCACCTTGCGATCAGACCTCATTATCAACTATCAAGCTCGAACGGCACCGATCAATCTAATCAGCTTCGGACAAGCAGCAAAGTGATGAGACGCTCGAAGACATAGGGGCAATAGTAGAGTTGGAACCCAATGGGATTGTTGCACATAGCTGTTTTCTTTTACATAATTCGTATAGCTTCTATCTTTACAGCAGAGTTCACTTACTAGAGCTTCAGCCTCCTTGTACACAAACGCCTATTACAGGCCAACTTCGAAAATCAATACAAATCATTTTTACAAAAACTATGAGTTTTTTCCTTTTCTGTTTTGTTTTGCAAGAACGTCCAATGATTTATTCTTAACATATGCATTTGAATATGATTGCTGCTCATAAATATTTACATAAGAAACGAAAATACAATTGCTCGTAACTTCAGAAACAAGGGAAAAACAAGAAATGTCAAACCCGACAGTTACTCTGTCCAGCAGGTACCGAGGCATAGACAACTTTGAAATATAATCATCAGTGCATACGACCTCGTAGCATCTATACTCCCTACAGAGTAAAAGCAATCAAGGCATTTGATATCAGCTTTCCCAAAGTAGGAAGTAATCTCCCCAGCCAGGGTCTCTCAGAAACCTGACATCTATATCCCCCAGGTGAATTTCATAATCACAAACAGGTCATAAAATTTGTCTCTCAAGCAGAGTTTATTTCTCTGCATACAGAAGCTTAATCCCCAACAGAGCTTATTACTTCAGCTACCGAAATTCACCTTCCAACAGAGTTTTTCCCACTGCAGAGCCATTCTCAAACAGAGTCTCTCCGTGGCAGAATATTCACAAACAACAAAGAGTAAATCTCCAGCATAGTCATTTATGTTCACCATCCACAGCGGAAGTAAAAGGACCACAATCCTCTACAACAGTTAAGAATGTTATACTCTCCAGCAGCAGTCAGGGATTTATTTTCCCAGACTCGGACATGTCCCAATATCATTTCATGTTCATACATCATGACATGCGCATACATATCAAATACAGCATAATCTCATTTATTTTGAGAACATCATCTCATAACGCATTGCATGCATCGCATATAATTAACCCTGGTATCTTTTCTGGAAAGACAATTATCTCCAACGATTCCAACATGTATACATGTCATATCTGCAGACAGCTAATCTACATGACCAAATGAAGAAACCCTATTATCCAGGTTCTTTCTCATAGCCCTACTATCCAGGCTCCCATTTCGAAGTAACCCTACTATCCATGTTCCTTCTCATAGCCTTACTATCCATGCTTTCATCTCGAAGTAACCCTACTATCCAGGTTCCTTCTCATAGCCCTACTATACAGGCTCCCATTTCGAAGTAAACCTATTATCCAGGTTCCTTCTCATAGCTCTACTATCCAGGCTTTCATCTCGAAGTAACCCTACTATCCAGGTTCCTTCTCATAGCCCTACTATCCAGGCTTTCATCTCGAAGTAACCCTACTATCTAGGTTCCTTCTCATAGCCCTACTATCCAGGCTTTCATCTTGAAATAACCTTATTATCTAGGTTCCTTCTCATAGCCCTACTATCCAGGCTCCCATTTTGAAGTAACCCTACTATCCAGGTTCCTTCTCATAGCCTTACTATCCCGGCTTTCATCTCGAAGTAACCCTACTATCCAGGTTCCTTCTCATAGCCCTACTATCCAGGCTCCCATTTCGAAGTAACCCTACTATCCAGGTTCCTTCTCATAGCCCTACTATCTAGGATTTCATCTCGAAGTAACCCTACTATCCAGGTTCCTTCTCATAGCCATACTGTCCAGGCTTTCATCTCTAAGTAACCCTACTATCCAGGTTCCTTCTCATATCCCTACTACCCAGGCTTTCATCTCGAAGTAACCCTACTATCTAGGTTCTTCCTCATAGCCCTACTATCCAGGCTTTCATCTCAAAGTAACCCTACTATCCAGGTTCCTTCTCATAGCCCTATTATCTAGGCTTTCATCTCGAAGTAACCCTACTATCCAGGTTCCTTCTTATAGCCCTACTATCCAGGCTCCCATTTCGAAGTAACCCTACTATCCAGGTTCCTTCTCATAGCCCTACTATCCAAGCTTTCATCTCGAAGTAACCCTACTATCCAGGTTCCTTCTCATAGCCCTACTATCCAGGCTTTCATCTCGAAGTAACCCTACTATCCAGGTTCCTTCTCATAACCCTACTATCCAGGCTTTCATCTCAAAGTAACCCTACTATCCAGGTTCCTTATCATAGCCCTAATATCTAGGTTTTCATCTCGAAGTAACCCTACTATCCAGGTTCCTTCTCATAGCCCTATTATCCAGGCTTTCATCTCAAAGTAACCCTACTATCCAGGTTCCTTCTCTTTTATCTCCAGACAACAGTTTACAACACTGTAAGACTTGGACCCGACCAGATACGGTCAATTTCACAATTCCCCAATTAGTCACTGTGCAGCCTGGACTCTGACCAGATATGCAATTCACTTCCGCCTCCTCAAGAGTTAATTCCCAAGTAGATTAATGGACAACCTAATCTCCTAGACTCTACTTCCCAGGACATAAATCAACATTCCCTGGCGAAGTCCTCCTCAACAGCAGGTACAGGAATTCTCGCAAAGAGATCTCATGCGACTGATATCTTTCCTGGATGGCATCTTTAATCCCATCTCCGACGACTCTCTGTCAACACCCAAATGGAATTTGTAAGCCCATTCCCGATATTACTGATCAGTGTTACTTTATGTGAGTGCAAATTTCTGGGCACTCTAGTGTTCAATCATCTTCCACCTTCAGATCACGAAAGGAAGACCAGCCAATCTACATCCTCAGGCTTAAGAAGATTGAACAGGGGAAGCTGTTGTACCCCAAAATTTTCCCTCCCATTTTACTCAACATATGTTCATTAAGATACTCAACTTGCTCAAGGATGCCCAAGAGTTGACCAGACAAACTCTCTCCTAAAGCAATGAACCTCCAACTAGGGTTTCTATTTTCATCAAGATGGGTGAGCTCCAAAGGCCTCATACGCTCTCCATAGTCCTAATATGTTCTCAAGATCATCCATGTCAAATTTCTTTCCTTGCACAAGAAGTTTTCTCAGTCAACTGCTCAAATTCCTGAAAATTAACAGTATTAGGTCAAAAGTCAATTGTGGCCCACATACAGTCAAACTTCAAGATTTTTAGTCAACATCAACATTTTGAAGTGATATCCATCATTTGATCAAGGGTTGATCATGATTCCCTAAGGAATGCTCCTAATTCATCAAAACTCTAAAGTTGCTAAATTAGGGTTTCTCAGGAAAAAGTCAACCAAACTTTGACCAGGCATAACTTTCTCATAATTTGTCATAAATTTCTCATCCAAGGCTCATTTTAAAGAGAATTCAATTACCTACAACTCATCTTCAATCCTCAAGTTCAAGAAATTCCCTCATGCAAAGATATAAATTCAGACATTATAGGCCATTCCAAAAAGTCAACAAAACAACTTTAGGGTCAAAGCTTCTTACATGAGCATGGAAGATCCAGTTGAAATGAAACCAGAAGGGGTGTTTAAGGGACATCCTAAGCTTTCTAAAAAGTCCAAGAACACCCTCTTATGGTCAAAATTGAAGGAGATATGCATTGTCAAAGTTGGCCATTTTTGGAGAATTGTCAAAAGTCAACAATGCCCAAAATTGCATTTTTTGGCAAATGGACCCAAATTTTTGTGCTTGCATCTCACTTCCAACATGGCTCACGACCTTTGAGTTCATTCTTACATTATTTTATTATTTATATTATTTATTTTGATATTTTATTCAATAGAATGCAAAATTAAATAAAGTGAATAAAAGGAATAATGTAAGATTTGATTTCAAATCTTTTTCTCATCAAAATAAGGAGAAAGATGTGCTGGCATTGCAAGGAAAATTCGTGAGGAGAGCAAGATTTGATTTGGTCCAAAATATTCAAGAAATCATGTTATTTAAAGTTATTATTTTCTCATTGAAAGAAAAGATTTCTTCCAACTTTGTTAACCTAAATTTGATTCATTATATATGTATGCCCACTCAGAAGCACAAGGACACGGAGAGACAACCCTAAGCACCCAAACCAAAATTGCAAAAATCACTTAATATCGTGAAAATCCAAAGAACATGTTATAGCCTCTTTCAACCTGATCTAAGCCTCCTATCTACGCCCAGAAGCTCCCAGGAACGTGTACCAGTCTTTATTCAAGCAGTTTCACGCCTAGAAGCATCAAACCGAAACACTCATCATTGGTATTTTTCTTGAATCCATATCTTGATTTTTATGATGAATTGACTTCTTTCAATGATTGATTTGTGTTCAGGGTAGCCCATAAGACAGGTCCAACGTGGAATACTTGAGAAAAGAGGCCAAAACAAGATCGTGCCATTTTTAGGGCACGGTCTATGTTCTTCACCATACCTCACGATATAGGCGGTTTAAGAATGAATGAACCCCAGAAACAGATTCAGAAGAATTGATTTAGGGGGGTAGCTTTGATTATAAGCCTTGATCTTTTGATTTGGCAGATTTTGCGTTTTGAACATCCCAGAGAAGACGACCAGAGTTTGACTCCAGCGTCCCTCCGGCCAGTTGACTCAGGTGCAGGTTGATGTGGCATGATAGCATCATATGATTGGATATTTCAAATACACGGGGGGCCATCTCAGCGCGCGTTTTGACACATCACCATAATCCACTTATTTCATATATATGTTATTATTCTTGTTTGTATAAACAAACTGATAATCAGCACAGTGGCAAGGGCGTGGGTATGTGAAGCCAAAGACCTGGGTTCGATCCCAGGTGTGCACATTTTGTTATTTTCTTAACTTTCTATGCAGGATTCAGCGTATCTCATGCTTAAAGGTCAACCACGCGCCCTCAGATCTCACCCTTGGGATTTGTCTCCAGCCAGATCCAAGGTCCCTCGCTGGCAAGATCTATGGTGCACCCTCAGAAGATAATCTCACCAGATCAGGCGCTAGACTCTAGGCCATTATTCTGGGCCCATTATAAATTTGGCAGCACGTCCCCAAGTTGCTCATGACACTAGTCCCAGTTTTAATTCTTTTTTTAATTTCTTTCATTTATTTTTTTAATTATTTTATAAAATCATTTGTTTCAATTATTTTACAAGAAAAAAACCATTCTTTTTTTTAATTAAATCATAAAATCAGAAAATTACAAAAAATATATTAGGTTTAGTCTTTTCTCATAAAAAAAATTTATTTGCATTAATTAGCTTAATTAGGTCAACTTAAATCTTTTTTGTAATTAAAATTTAATAGAAATTAGGTTGACTTGCAAAATTAATTATTTTTCATAAAACAATCAAAAAAATATCTTTTCTTTATTCGTAAATTATTTTTTTCTAAACATGACATTAATTCCCCTTATCTAATTTTGTCGCGCGCGTCTTTGTTTCCATTATTCGATTAATTATTGTAACTGTTCCAAGTTTGTAATAGTTAATTAGGTTTACTATTTCACATTTATCGTTTTTCCCCGGTTTTTGGTTATGTAATCCCCTCCCCGAAGCCTTGTAATAGCTAGGGTTTTGAATTCTCGCACTTTACTTTCCGCAATTATAAACTGCTTAGATGTATGGATAATAGGATCGAATGGCAAGATAAATCAATTTAAAACGGTAGATAACCCTAATTGTGCAAAGATAATTAACTTAACAAAGTACACTTGCACATACTCACTCCTAGGGTTTGCCCCGCTTGGTTGCCTCGAAAATGATGGTCGTGTCTCTCAAACGTAGGGATACCTTAGCAATGACCCGCAATTCAAAGTCGTCATAAAGATCATAGTCCCTACTTGTCCCTCGAGTTGCCTAAGAATTGATCTTATGACGATAGTCCCTTCGAAATGCTAAGGTATCTTTACTTGTTGCCTTCAGAGACCATTTCGTCCCTTCAAACGTCCCTTTAAAATTCCAACGATGGAGCTACCTACTCCTTAATAGTAGGATAGTGTTTTCTAAAGGAAACAACAATGAGCAGACCTTTTTTTGAGTAGGTAGAAAACTCCTAAGTACTTGCTCAAAACAAAAACTTTTCACACAAATACTTTTCAAAAACAGTTTTCAAAATAACTCCGTCACACCTTTGAGGACCAATACAAGGTTAATCACGAAGTAAATAAAACTTTTTTAAAACACACACAAAAGCAATTTCAAAATGAGCAAGTACCTAAGAGCCCGTGGAAAACCACGGATAGTAAGGGTGCTAACACCTTCCCTTTCTATAATCTACCCCCCGTTCTCAGAAACATCTCGAAAAAAGGTTTTTTCTGTTCTTTTTCCTTTCCTTTGTTGGATGAAATAAAAGTCGGTGGAAACTCTTGCTTACCACAATATTTGTGAACAAAAAACGCAAACCATTATAACAGTCAGTTCTGCCACCGTATCACACTCCTGACTAAAGGAGATTGAGATAATGTATTGAGTCTTCTAGTTGTTGAGCTCGTTGCTGATGGTAGGAAAGATCTAGCTGCCAAGGTCATAGCCACTGTCAGCATCTTCTATAGTGTTGGCTCCATTGTTGCTAAAACGGAATGGTGGTCTTCCAGCACGAGCACGACGAACAGCCCTTTGAGCCTCTGCAGTGAAACCTAAACCAAACTTATCAGATTTATACAGAATGTCAGGAAGCTGACCCTAAGTAGTACAACCACCTTCTTTTACGACAGCTCTAGCATCCTTCAAAGAATCCATTCTAGGACGAACCCTGGTAGCCTTGGTGTGATACGGTGGCAGAACCGACTGTTATATACTGATTTTGCATTTTATGTTCGCAAATGTGCGGTAAGCAAGAGTCGTCATCGTCTTTTCTTTTATCCAACAAAGGAAAGGGTGAAAGGAACAGAAAAAGACCTTTTCGAGATGTTTCTAAGTAAGGGGTAGATTATGGAAAGGGAAGGTGTTAGCACCCTTTCTATTCGTGGTTTTCCACGGGATCTTAGAGGTTTGTTCATTTTTAAAATACCTTTGTGCTTTGTGATTTGTGCTTGAAAATGTTTTGGAAACGCCTTAGTACGGCGAACTTTGTAATGTTTCTCGGAATAGTGGAGAAAATATGCAAAGTGTTTTGAAATGTCTTTTGAAAAGTAGTTTTTTTAAATAAGTGCAAAAAATAGTTTGAGCAAACTTCTAACAGCTATCTACTTTTTATACTCGAAAAGGGTGTTCTTTTCCTCTATCCTACTATTAGGGAGTAGGTAGCCTTATCGTTGGATGTTTTGAGGGACAATCGAAGGGACTAGATCATTTACCGAGAAGGCAACTGTAGGGTCATCGAGGGACTATGATCTTTTGATTTTATGGGTCTTTGCTAAAGCATTCTTTCCCCATGACTGTTTTTTAAAAGCAACCAAAGTGGGCGTATCTTAGAGGTGCTTGTGTGCAATTGTGTTATATTCAGTTACTTTTTGTCTTTTTTGTTAAGTTTGCTAGCGTTTGATTATTAGTCTTATCATACAAGCCTAATTACTAGCAGTTAATATGAAAAGCAGTAAAAATGCAGAAAATAGAGGTCCTACGCTATTACAACCAAATCGAAAGACAAGTAAAAAGTATTAAAAAAAAAGACTTCTTTGATCCATGTCATGGGCTCCTTTAATTCACCCTTCTTTGGCCTTCTTTCGATTGGGATTGAGAATTGATGTGGGCAAGTTTCAATTTGCACCTTCTCTAATTCTTTCGATTGAGCTAGGGAGTGGACGTGAATAGCCTTCGATCCAGGGAAGGGGATTTCCCTTTGATCCTGGGGAAAGGGAATGCCCTTCGATCCAGGAAGGAGATGTTTTCTTCGATCCAGAAGGCTATGGCTTCTATCCAGGAAGGCTATGGCTCTTTCGATCCAGAAGGGAGATATCTTCTTCAATCCAGGAGGACAATGGGAAGCTTCGATCCAGAGAAGGTGTCTCCTTCGATCTGGGATGCTATACCTACAAAAGTATGTTAGCGAAATAAAACGCAGGACCTGGGTATCGAAACTCAGGTCCTTCGATCATGCACTCGCTGGGTCTTTTCAGGCTATATCTGCAGCAAGTGTTAGCAAACGAAAAACATGACTTGCGTGCCAAACCCAAGCCCTTTGATTCTGTCTAGAATGACAAATCTAATGGAACAATAAATATGGATGTGTTATGCAAATACAAAGCTTGACAATATACCCTCTCTTACCAGTAGTTAGAGCCTTCGATTTGGGCACTTTCTAGATGTGGGCACCTTTGATCTGGGACTTCTAGGATTGGATACCTTTTGTTGAAGGGTTGCTTTGGCTTGGATTATTTCTGAAGAAAAATTTGACAACCTTGGGTGGATTTGTGGGTAGCGTCTCTCCAATTTTTTTGTCCTGCTTGTAATGTGTCCTTGGCCTCATATTTATAGGAGTGTGAGGGGACAAGAGAAGTAATGTTGGTAACGGCCATTTGAATTCCATGAATACCAAAATGTAACCTTGGCCAAAATTAAGGGATCTTGTCTATTTTTTGAATTTGGCACAATATGTAACTGGCCTTCGAATGCCCTTTTTTGAATGGACTGATGGCCTCCTTCAAATGGCCTTGATTCAGCTTCTTCGAATGGTTCAGATGGAGCTCCTTCGAATGAATCTGATTCATTTCCTTCGAATGGTTCTGATTCATTTCCTTCAAATGTCCCTTGTCCAAATACCAATCGTAGGGTATTTACTGAAATGTCAATTGAAGAGCCCTTTTCTACGCCAATCAAAAGATCTTGTCCACACCAATCGAAGGATACGGCTACATGCATGTCGAAGCTGCCTTAACACAATGCCAAATCGAATAATCCCATGTCATGCCAATCGAAAGGCTTGGCCAAGGGTGCCAAACAAAAGGGTCTTTCAGAATTCCAATCGAAGGCCTTGACGCAATGCCAATCGAAAGGCTTGTCATGAGGCCAATCGAAAGGCCTTGTATCCATACCAATCGAAGGGCTTGGCCACAACACCAATCGAAGCATTTGGAATGTCAATCGAAAGGCTTGGCTACAATTCTAATCAAAGATCATTATCCATGTCAATTGAAAAGCTCCTTCAGAATACCAATCGAAGAGTCTTTCAAAATGCCAATCGAAAGGTACTTAAAATACCACTTAAAAATTTCTTTTTTCTTAGGCAAGGGTTTGTGGTCAATCATGTATGGGAAGACCTTGGAAAACATGAGAGGGAAAATTTTGGGGTACAACAACTGCCCCTGTCAATCTTCTTAAACCTGAAGATGTAGATTGGCTTCTCTGCCTTTCGTGATCTGAAGGTGGAAGATGATTGAACACTAGAGTGCTCAGAAATTTGCACTCGGTGATGTGTTGGTTGATTGTGTAGGGAATGGGCTTACAAATTCCATTTGGAGAAGATGACAAAGAGTCGTCAGAGATGGGCTTAAAGATGCCATCCAAGGAATATGACGGAGAGTCGTCGGAGATGGGCTTAAAGATGCCATCCAAGGAATATGACAGATAGTCATCGAAGATAGGATTAAAGATGACATCCAAAGTAGATGTTGACTTCATAAGAAGTCTCTTTATGGGGATTCTTGTTCCTGTTGTCTGAGGACGAGTCCACTGGGGGATGTTGATTTCTGTTGTTTTCCTGTTTGAGGAAAACTCTGTGGGGAATAGAGTCTAGGAACTTCAGTTGTCCATGGCTCTGTTGAAGAGTTATCTCTTGACTGAAAATGTATTATGAAGAGCCTATGTGGGGCTGTTTCAGGATGAGTTCGTGTTGGACTGCCTTTGGAGGGTTAGAATGAAGGAAACTTTGACGATTTCTACCTCAATAGATAATGAAGGAAACTTTGACGATTGCTACCTCAACAAATAGTGAAGGAATCTTTGACAATTGCTACCTCAACAAATAGTGAAGGAATCTTTGATGATTTCCACCTCAAAATATAATGAAGGAATCTTTGACGATTTCTACCTCAACAGATAGTGAAGGAATCTTTGATGATTGCTACCTCAACATATAATGAAGGAATCTTTGACGATTTCTACCTCAACGGATAGTGAAGGAATCTGGGATGATTGCTACCTCAACGGATAATGAAGGAATCTTTGACGATTACTACCTCAACATATAGTGAAGGAATCTTTGAGGATTGCTACCTCAATAGATAGTGAAGGAATCTTTGACGATTACTACCTCAACGAATAATGAAGGAATCTTTGATGATTACTACCTCAACAGATAACGAAGGAATCTTTGATGATTGCTACCTCAACAAATAGTGAAGGAATCTTTGATGATTACTACCTCAACAGGGTACCATAAATTTGTTTCGTCATGTAAGTAGATGATGATATTTGTATGTTTATAGACTTTTACCTGAAAAGATACAGGGTTAGCTGGATGCAAAGTCATGATGAATGAAGTGTAAATGATGCTCTCAAAATAAATGAGATTGTAATATATGTATTCGTACTACGTATGTTATGACATCTATAAAATGATGTATGAATGCAATGTATGAATGTGTCAGTCATTCCATTGCTGTATTGTTGAACTAGGGAAAATAAATCCCTCATTGTTGCTGGAGAGTACCGGGAAGCTGAATCCCGGACTGCTGTTGGTGAGTGAAGAAAGTGATTCTTCAATTTCTACTGGGGATAATGAATGGAGATAATTTTGTTGGCGATTCCATTTATTTGCCGAGGATCTTCGACTTCTGTTTGAGAATGATTTCACCGTGGGGAGGAGTTCTATTGGGAGACTTCACCAATCTGGAGAACAGATTCCGTTGGGGGATAAACTTCTGCAGCTAGAGAAATAAACTCTACTGGGGAAGGAAAGCTTTGTGCCCTGCCTTCAGATTTTGACGACTTTACTGAGGAAAACCTGATGTCGGAGCAGTAGCTGGAAATTCCTGTTCTGTCGGGGATACAAGAACACCCGACATCACTAGGTTGTAAGCTGAGGATATGGCGGCGACCTTGTAGTAGTATGCCCCTGCCTCTGTACCTGCTGGAGAAAGTACCTGCGGAGACTTTGTGGATGGTTTGAGTGTCATCCCAACTCTTGGGGTGCTTGGTAAATGCTGATCAGGATGATAAGTCTTTTACTGATAAATAAATGACAAAATTATGGGACATAGTCGTACGCTTTAATCCCTAACTTTTTCCTGGACAGCCCTTTCGGGTTTTCATTCCATCGGGATAACCTTTTTTGCCCAAGCCGCCTTTTCAGGTTTTTGACTTGTCGGGTGTACAGTTTTTTTTCATATGTATATCCTTAACTTTTTCCCGAACTCTTTTGGTTCTCCAGGATGCCCTTATTTTTGCCTAGGCCAGTCAACCTAGCGGGTCTTTGTTCATGCATAGTCTTTTTTTACTATGTCCACGTTCATCGGGTGCAGAGAATTGTCATTGTCCATAGTAATAAGTGTTGCCACACTGCCAGAAGATGTTTGTTTAATCGTGCAAGATTCGTTGCTGGAATTCATGTCCCATGCCCAAAGTGATTCAAATGGAGATCTGCCCCTGGCTATTTGACATCTTTGAGAGATTCCCTGAATCTTGACTTGACTTCCCCAGGTCAGCTGGACACCATGTCACGCCCCTTGATTATGAAAGGCCTATCACTTAAATGTCTTTCCATCTAAGGTGATTCTGCTCACTGAGAGGATTTCGGTTCATTGAGTATTCGTCTGTGAATTTCTCTGCTGTTAAATAAATAGTCATATGCAAACAATGGTATTTTAAGAATGCAAAGCTCATGTTTGTCTTGAAATTTTTTGAAAATTCATTTTTTAGTAAAACAAATTTTGTAAGAATGTGATATCAACTCAGATTTATAGCAAACCTTACAGGAGTCAGGATACCTTTGTAATAGTATGCTCTCGAACTAACCCATGCTTCAGCTAGGAATTTTAAGGGTTGTAACGTGGTCTGGTTCACGGTTTAAGAAAAAAAGGATAAAGGCTCAAAATTTATTTGTACCCACCCGTTCTTCATGATTTTCTTCAGTCCTATGCTCAGTTAATTGTGCATTGCAAATCCCAGTTCAGTTTGGCATCTTGTCCTTGGTATTCTGGTGATGGTTCAGAAATTGAACGTTTGTTTGAGAAGGCAGTCATTTTTTTAACCTTTTCTTTTTGTTGAAGATTTGTAGGACCTCTTTCTTTTTTTTATTTTACCATCCCTGTCTTTTGCCTGAACTGTTTCTTTTGTGATTACAATCAGCGGGATGCCCCCAGTTTTTTCTTAAGTCTCCTTCATAGGTTTTGACTTAGTGGGCTTTTATTTTGAGAGATAATGATTGCATGTGTTGACGATTATGCGGAACCATCACCTTCTTTTGATTTAGAAGGACGTATTTGATGCCATTCATTATGTATGAAGTGGAAGATTGTGACTGAATGCACATCTGAATTAACTGAGAAACTACCCTGCCCCAGGTTATGATTAAGGGTTTTAATTTGTGTGAAAAGAAGACTCCTACTTCTTAGGCTCAAAGGCGTTGACTAGGGATTATCTTCCTTATAACTCCACTATTTAGGATTTGAAACAATGCTTGTACATCTTCAGCGGGGACTGTTCAAAAGCATACTATAGAGATTGTGGTATCGTTCTCGTCATCCTCCCTCTAAAGGCTTAGAGCTTTTTAACCAAGAGTTTAAATATCACAAAAAGGAAATAAAAATATAGTTTGAATATAATGAATACGAATGAAATAATTCAATACAAACATATGCAATGTACTAATATGAATAACCAAAGTTTGACATAAAGACAAATTTTTTAAGCAACAAAGGAATTACAACTGATAATTCAAATGCAATAAACTCTCTCAATTTTGGCCATGATTTGGTATGGGAGCAGTGGTCACATTGGGGTCTCAATAGGCTCAAATTCGATCTCCTTGTTGTTGATCAAATCCTGAATATTGTTCTTTAAAGTCCAACAATTGTCGGTGTCGTGCCCAGGGCTATCAGAATGGTAAGCACATTTTACGTTAGGATTGTACTTAGGAGAAAAGGTCTCAGGATTTTGAGGAGGATCCTTTAGTGTAATCAGCTCCGCTTTTATAAATTGTTGTAATGCTTGAGACAATGGCATATTAATATCAGTGTACTGCCTCTCTTTATATTTTATCCTACGCCTATTGCCCCGTTGATGTTGAACGGGTGTAGGATCAGACATTAACACTGCTCCCACGGACTGATGGTGGTTATTTGTATTATGGCGCCTTTGACCATAGACAACATTAGTTTCTTTTCTACCACCAGATGGCTTCCTCTCAGCATTAGATAATTCCACCAGTGGAATCTTCCCACTCTTGATACCGCTTTAAATCCTCTCCCCAGTCATAACCATTTATGTAAAACTGGATGAGGAACTTTCAATCAGCGAATTGAAGAATAGGCATGTCAGAGTGCCCATGAACATCTCCACCATTTCTCGATCAGTCAGAGGAGGTTGAACCTTGCAAGCTAGATCCCTCCATTTCTGCGTATATTCCTTGAACCCTTCTCTTAAGCTCATGGACATATTCTGCAGTTGCACTCTAGTTGGTGCCAGGTCAGCATTGTATTGGTACTGCTTGTAGAAATCAGGAGCCAAGTCTTCCCAGGTATGGATTTTAGTTCCTTCTAGCTGATAGAACCAATCCAGTTGAGTGCCATCCAAACTTTCTTGGAAGAAATGGACCCATAACTTCCGATCAGCAGTGTGAGGCTGGATCTTCCTGACATAGGACCTTAAGTGCAACTTAGGGCAGGAGACACTGTCATACTTAGAAAACGTGGGGACCTTGAATTTTGGTGGGATGACAACTCCATGAACCAGCCCTAATTCTTCAAAATCCAGACCACGCACCCTTTGGATCTCCATGGCATTGAGCCAATCCTCCAGTCGTTTGTATTTATCATCAGCAGGAGGATATTGCTCCTCAGAATAGTCAGGTTCATCTTCTTCAAACATTGGATTGTTGTCTCCTTCATCTGATTCCTCGTTATCTTCCTCTTGATTATCCCCTCTCTTTAATGGGGTTGCGAAGTCTAGATCTAGGTTAGTTGGTCTTCTTTTTCCCACACTCAAAACACGAATTGGTTTATTTGCCCTCTTAGCCTTCTTTTTGACGATCAGAGCTTTCAGGTCTTCTTGCCCTTGGGTCAGAGTCAGGAACATTTGTTGGAACTGCGTTTAGAGCCTGAAGGTGTTTGATTGTTTTTTCAAGAGCCATTTATTCTTGCTAAAATAAACAGCGAAGGGATAAGAAGCTTGTACCTGAAGTGCCTGTTGTGCAATGACATGTATGATATGCAAATGTTTTCAAGGATCTCGCAGGGTAAACACAAGAAGATGTTAGGAGTTGAGCTGCGACTTTGATTGAAGAACTTTATATCATTGAGTGTCCTTCTACGAGAGTAAAGCTCACCATATCAAGTGGGTCATAGCCCCTGACTCAAGTTGTTGAGTTAGATCTTCTCACAGCATTGGCTAGAGGAAAATAAATCCCCTTTGACCCTTGCTAGTCGTCTGATTTACAATAACCTGCATCACAAACCCTTGAGATCCTTGAAATGGTTAAGGAAATGTTGTGGCATGATGTTATGATGTGTATGCTATGCGTTAAGCAAAGGTGTAAGGTGATGTAAGTAAGTAAACCCTGCAAGAAATCCAAGTTATTGGATAATGACTGTAAACAAATCCTGCAAGGAAATCATGTTGTCAGATAATAAAACCCTGCAAGTAGTTCAAGTTGAAAGAAAACAAATCACACAAGCAACCCTAGGTTTAGGCTTGCATGGGGTTTGTAAGTAAGTACCCTCTTGAATGTTCAGTTGGCTCAACATGTCCTATAAATAGTAACCGGGTCCTAAGGGATCTCAATATCACTGACCTTCTCTTCAGAAATTGTTTCAGCTCCGCACTGAAGTATTATTGCCAAAAAATCCTGAAAGTCCAGCCTCAATGAGTGTAGTATCGAGTATCAACCAATATTCGGTCAGAACCAAAGTCGGTTATATCACTACTTCATAATGGCTAGGATAAGTCAATTAAAGGTTCTAAAGGTCAGTTAGTGCTTAGTGACACTATGAGGAAGCCTAATGTTATCCTTAACTTACTTAAGGAACATTAGTACAATCCAAAGCATCGCGCTAATGTAGCAACCACTTCGTCCGTATCGGTCTAAGCCATACAGCCTCCATGGTTTATTGCTAATTACCTAATAAGGTGCCCCAAATCTGGGTGTAGGATCTTTTAGTAACAACCCAAGCAAACACTTAAAGATAAAGGAAGCAAACACACAATAAAGCTTTTAAAATGATGAACTAAAACTCTAAGGTAACCCCACTTTTTTATTAAGTCCCAAGCAGAGTCGCCAGTTTTGTGATACGGTGGCAGAACCGATTGTTATATACTGGTTTTGCATTTTGTTTTCGCAAATGTGCAGTAAGAAAGAGTTGCCACCATCTTTTCTTTTATCCAACAAAGGAAAGGGTGAAATGAATAGAAAAAGACCTTTTCGAGATGTTTCTAAGTAAGGGGGTAGATTATGAAAAGGGAAGGTGTTAAGACCCTTTCCATCTGTGGTTTTCCACGGGCTCTTAGAGGTTTGCTCATTTTTAAAATACCTTTGTGCTTTGTGCTTGAAAATGTTTTGAAAACGTCTTAGTACGGCGAACTTTGTAATGTTTCTCGGAATAGTGGAGAAAATATGCAAAGTGTTTTGAAATGTCTTTTGAAAATTAGTTTTTGTGTGTAAGTGCAAAAAATAGTTTTAGCAAACTTCTAACAGTTATCTACTTTTTATACTCGAAAAGGGTGTTATTTTCCTCTTTTCCTTTAGACAGTGCTATCCTACTATTAGGGAGTAGGTATCCTTGTCGTTGGCTGTTTTGAGGGAAAATCAAAGGGAAGTTATAGTCACGAAGGCAATTCATGGAGATGCTTTAGCAATTCTGTTTTAGGGACTAGATCATTTACCAAGAATGCAATTGTAGGGTCATCGAGGGACTATGATCTTTTGATTTTACGGGTCTTTGCTAAAGCATTCCTACCCCATGACTGTTTTTTAAAGGCAGCCAAAGTGGGCGTACCTTTGAGGTGCTTGTGTGCAATTGTGTTATGTTCAGTTATTTTTTGTCTTTTTTGTTAAGTTTCCTAGCGTTTGATTATTAGTCTTATCATACAAGCCTAATTACTAGCAGTTAATATGAAAAGTAGTAAAAAATGCAGAAAATAGAGGTACTGCGCTATTACAACCAAATCAAAAGACAAGTAAAAAGCAAAAATAAAAAAAGAGAAAAGACTTCTTCGATCCATGCCATGGGCTCCTTCGATTCACCCTTCTTTGGCCTTCTTTCGATTGGGCTTGAGAATTGACATGGGCAAGTTTCGATTTTCACCTTCTCCAATTCTTTCGATTGAGCTAGGGAGTGGACGTGAATAGCCTTCGATCCAGGGAAGGGGATTGCCCTTCATTCCTGGGGAAAGGGAATGCCCTTTGATCCAGGAAGGAGATGTCTTCTTCAATCCATAAGGCTATGGCTTCTATCCAGGAAGGATATGGCTCTTTCGATCCAGAAGGGAGATGTCTTCTTCGATCCAGGTGGATAATGGGCAGCTTCAATCCAGAGAAGGTGTCTCCTTCTATATGGGATGCTATACCTACAAAAAGTATATTAGCGAAATAAAATGCAAGACCTGGGTATCGAAACCCAGGTCCTTCGATCCTGCACTCGCTGGGTCTTTTCAGGCTATATTTGCAGCAAGTGTTAGCAAACGATAAACATGACCTGGGTGCCAAACCCAAGCCCTTTGATTCTATCTAGAATGAAAAATATAATGGAACAATAAATATGGATGTGTTATGCAAATACAAAGCTTGACAATTTACCTCACTTACCAGTAGTTGGAACTTTCGATTTGGGCACTTTCTGGATGTGGGCACCTTCAATCTGGGACTTTTGGGCATGGATACCTTTTGTTGAAGGGTTGCTTTGCCTTGGATTATTTCTGAAGAAAAATTTGACAACCTTGGGTGGATTTGTGGGCAGCGTCTCTCCAATATTTTCGTCCTGCTTGTAATGTGTCTTTGGCCTCATATTTATAGGAGTGTGAGGGGACAAGAGAAGTAATGTTGGTAACGGCCATTTGAATGCCATGAATACCAAAATGTAACCTTGGCCAAAATTAAGGGATCTTGTCTATTTTTTTAATTTGGCATAATATGTAACTCGCCTTCGAATTTCCTCTTTCGAATGGGCTGATGGCCTCCTTAGAATGGCCTTGATTAAGCTCCTTCAAACGGTTCTGATGGAGCTCCTTCGAATGACTCTGATTCATTTCCTTCGAATGGTTCTGATTCAGTTCCTTCAAATGTCCCTTGTCCAAATACCAATCGAAGGGTATTTATTTAAATATCAATCGAAGAGCCCTTTGCTACGCCAATCGAAAGATCTTGTCCATACCAATCGAAGGATATGGTTACATGCCTGTCAAAGCTTCCCTGACACAATGCTAAATTGAAGAATCCCTTGTCATGCCAATCGAAAGGCTTGGACCAGGGTGCCAAACAAAAGGGTCTTTCAGAATTCCAATCGAAAGGCTTGTCATGAGGCCAATCAAAAGGTCTTGTATCAATGCCAATCAAAGGGCTTGGCCACAACACCAATCGAAGCATTTGTAATGTCAATCGAAAGGCTTGGCTATAATGCTAATCGAAGAGCATTGTCCATGCCAATCAAAAAGCTCCTTCAGAACACAAATCTAAGAGTCTTTCAGAATGCTAATCGAAAGGTACTTATGTGATACGGTGGGAAGAACTGACTGTTTTTTAGAATGTTGGTTTGCATTTTGCGTTTGTTTTTGCAAAATGTCGCGGTAAGAAAGAGTCACCGCCGAATTTTATTTCATCCAACAAGGAAAGGAAAAAAGCACAGAAAAATTCCTTTTTCGAGATATTTCTCGGGTTCGGGGGGTAGATTATAGAAAGGGAATGTATTAGCACCCTTTCTATCCATGGTTATCCACGGGCTCTTAGGTACTTGCTCAATTGTTTTCAAAATTGTTTTCTTTGTGCTTGTGGGTTTTGAAAAAAAGTTTTTGTTTGAAAACTTCGATTTAACTCTTTCTTCTGTCTTCAAGAGTGTAATGAAGTGTTTTGAAAACTTTGTTCGAAAAGGAGTGTAAGTGTGAAAATTTTGTTTTGTTTTGGAAAGAGCAAGTATCTAAGAACCATCTACCTACTCGAAAAAGGAATCGTTATATGCTACTTTACTTTAGACAATGCTATCCCACTATTAATGAGTAGGTAGCACTGTCGTTGGAGTTTGAGGGTCAATTCGAATGAGGGACATACGGTCACTAAAGCAATGTTAGGACGCCTTAGCGGTAACCCTAATGTCTTAGATCATTTGTTTGTGGCAACAATATCCGAGGCAACCGTTTCGAGGCGACTATGATCTTTTAGACAAGAGGGCGACATCTAAAATGACTTATACTCAATGACCGTGTACGAAGGCAACCAAGTGGGGTGTACCCTAACAGTGCGCATGTGCGAGTGTGTCATTTTCAGTTATTTTTATATTTGTACATGTTAAGGGTGATCTAAGTTGATTTTAAGATTAACATTCAGTCTTGTCATGCAAACCCTATTATCAAACATCTAACAATTGTAATTTGCGGAAATAAAAGTGCGGAAATTAAATTACAAGGCGTCGGGTATTTACATCGCCAAAGACAAACCCTTTGAAAATAAATAAGGCAATTAAAAATAATTAAAAGTCCTATTAACTATTACAATCCGGGAGCAAGTACATTATTGAATAAAAATAAGTAAATCGCGGCACAAAATTAAATCGGACGCATGATTAGGGTTTTGACCCTTTTGGTTAAAGAAAATATCTTTTTGTTGTTTTTTATTTTTTTTAAAAAAATAATCTAAATTAATCACTAAATTATATTAAATAAATTAATTAATAAAAATAAATTATTTTTGGAGTTTTCGATTATTTAAAGAAAGAAAATAAAATTAATTGAATTAGTAGTCAAAACCTAATTAAATTTAATTAATTTTAATTATTTGCAAAATAGGTTAAAATTATCCTAGAATTAAAACCTAAATTAATTAGTTAGTATTTTATTAAAAAAAATTTAAAATTTGATTGAATAAAAATATTTTTTGGTGATTTTATTTTATAAAAAGAAATTTGTGATTGGTTAGAAGTTAAATAAAATAATAAAACAATTAAAATAAATAAACAAAATAAATAAGAAGATGGGAGTATGGGCCTGAATAGGTGGTGTGAATAGCAATTGGAAGGCCCATTAGTGGCTGGCCTTTGTTGACTTTTTGGATCTGGTGTGCACGCCTGGACTTTGCCAATGGTGGACCTTCAGCTTTGGGCTCTCAGATTTGGCCTTTGGCCATCTGGAAATTGGATGAATGATGGCGCATGGTGGGTTGTAAGATAGAGCATGCACTGGATCACCTGAAGAACAAAAACATTGAGAAAGTGGGGGACCTGGGATTCGAACCCAGGTCCTGAAAGATAATGCATGCTTGCCTTGCCACTACGCCATGTTGTTCTGTTTGTTAGTATAATGCAAATAATATATATTATATAAAAACAAAATCATATGCCAGTAATTAAAAAAACGCGCGCGTGGTTTGAAAGGGACAATGGGCAGGGGACACCTCATCGTCCCTGTCTTGGAATCTGCACAAAAATACCTGCGGATTTGAATCCGCAGCTAAAAACGCAGGCCTATTCAAAAATATTTTCTAGGTCATATAAATCCATTCCAAGAACATGGTTTGACTCGTCCTGGCTTCCTGATCAAAACCATGCCATTCTTATGGATCAATTGTTCCTGAAATAGAAAACCCCAAAAACGCTTCCAAGAAACCTAGCTATGGCATTTTGCATTATAGGTTAGATAAACCAAATTAAATGATGCCAAAAGTTTACAAATGATGTGAGGATTACAAATATGCAGTTATTTCATTCAATGGATGCAAGAATGGTGAGTTTCAATTTCAAGAACAGGGGTATGTTTCGTGACACTTACATCGCGTTTGGACGTCTGAAAAAGCTTTCTTTGGATCCAGGTAGCTTGTATGAACGTCCAGGAAGCAATTGGGACAAGTCTCAGCTTTTGAAAACACCTCTAACTATGATTTTGATCTCAAGCTTTTTTGTGAATTTTTCAAATCTTGTTTTGCCTCTCTCTGCACTTGCCAACCCTGATCTCGTCCCCTTTGGCTTGCTTATGTATTGTGTAGTGTATTAGGGTAACAAATATGGACTAAATCTTCCCATATCAATGCATATGAATTTGATTTGATCTCCACTTTAAAAACTTGCCATTTTTGCATAATTTCAATCTTTTTGCACATGATTTGGTGTGATTCAAATTTGATGATGATAATGATTGCAATCAAAGCCTGAAATATCCAAAAAAATCTTGTGTTATCAAAGTGTTGGATTTTATATGATTTTATTTGATTTAAAATGAATAAATTCATTCAAAAATCAAGTTAAATAATAAAAATGAAATATGGGCTCATGGTTGAAGCTAGGACACGTGGAAAATGATGCAAGCTCAAATCAAGTGGAAAATAATGGGCCCATTTGACAAAATTTGAAGTTTTGGGGATAGTTGACTTTTGGTAATTTTGCAAAAAAGTCAAACTTCAACAATGCATAACTTCTTCAATTTTGAAATTTTGGAGGTGTTATTTGACTTTTTAGAAATCTTGGGATGTCCTCTAACCAACCCTTTTTGTATCATCTCATTTTGATATTCCATGCTCAAGTTATAAGCTTTGGAAAAAATGTGTTTTTGTTGACTTTCAAAAATTACCTATAATGTCCAATTTTATAACTTCTTATGAGTCCATATTTTGATCTTGTGGTATGAAGATGGATTGTAGGAAATTTCGTCCTCTTCAAAATGAGATTTGGATGAGTCATTTCTCATTAAGTATGAGAAAGTTATGCTTGGTCAAAGTTTAGTTGACTTTTCCTACAAAACCCTAATTTAGCAACTTTTGAGTCTTGATGAATTTTGAGCAATACTTGATGAATCATGATCAACCCTTGATCAAATGATTAAATATCCTTCAAAATGATAATGTTGACAAAAATCTTGAAGTTTGACTGTATTTGGGTCACAGTTGACTTTTGCCCTATCATAGTCGATTTTTGGACCTTTGAGCAATTGACTGAGCAAACTTCCTCTGCAAGGCTTGAAATTTGACATGGATGATCTTGAGAACATATTAGGACATTAGTTAGCCCTTGAGGTCATTTGGACTCAAGGATCTTGGTACAACACAAAACCCTAATTTGGGTTGACTGCCTTAGGAGATAGCTTGTCTGACCAACTCTTGAGCAAACTTGAGCCACTTGGAGATTTTTCTTGCAATGTTTTGAGAAATATGGGAGGGAAAATTTTGGGGTACAACAGCTGCCCCTGTTAAATATTCTTAAACCTGAGGATGTAGATTGGCTTTCGTGCCTTTCGTGATCCGAAGGTGGAAGATGATTGAACACTAGAGTGCCCAAAAATTTGCACTCGCATGAAGTGGTATCAGCCTTGTGATATCGGGAATGGGCTTACAGATGCCATTTGGAGATTGCTGGCAGGAGGATGGGCTTAAAGATGCCATCTGCAGGAGTGTCGATCGCATAAGAGATTCCTTAGCGAGAACTTGCATACCTGTTGTTGTGGAAGATTCCGCTGGGGAAGCCTGATCTTTGTTGAGATTTAGGAACTTGCTTGTACTTCAACTGAGAGAGCATCTCTGCTGAGTTTTAAGAACTTGCCCATAATTCAACTGGGGGAAATCTTTCGAGATTTAGAACCTTATCTGTAATTAAATCGAGAATAATTCAGTTGAGATTTAAGAACCGTTCAGTACTTCGACTGGGTGAAACATCTTCATCGAGATATAGGACTTGTCTGTAATTCAACCGAGGATAATTCTATTGAGATTTAAGAACTCCTCCACACTTCAACGGAGGAACTTTGCCAAGATTTAGAACCTTATCTGTAATTCAACCGAGAATAATTCAGTTGAGATTTAAGAACCGGTCAGTACTTCGACTGAGGGAAACATCTTCATCGAGATCTAGGACTGTCTGTACTTCAACGGAGGATAATTCTGTTGAGATTTAAGAACTTGTCCACACTTCGACGGAGGAACTTTGCCTATATTTAGAACCTTATTTGTAATTCAACCGAGAATAATTTAGTTGAGATTTAAGAACCGGTCAGTACTTCAACTGAGGGAAACATCTTCATCGAGATCTAGGACTGTCTGTACTTCAACGGAGGATAATTCTGTTGAGATTTAAGAACTTGTCCACACTTCGACGGAGGAATTTTTCCGAGATTTAGAACCTTATCTGTAATTCAACCGAGAATAATTCAGTTGCGATTTAAGAACCGGTCAGTACTTCGACTGAGGGAAACATCTTCATCGAGATCTAGGATTATCTGTACTTCAACGGAGGATAATTCTGTTGAGATTTAAGAACTTGTCCATACTTCGACGGAAGAAAATTGTCGAGATTTAGAACCTTATCTGTAATTCAACCGAGAATAATTCAGTTGAGATTTAAGAACCGGTCAGTACTTCGACTTGGGTAAAATCTTCATAGTTGAGAACTTAACTGCATCCTTCCTGAAAGGTAAAGGTCAGTCGTATGCAATGCATGATATATATCAAACAATGATGTTCTCAAAATAAATGAGATTGTGTTGTATGATGTTTATATGCATGTATCATGATGTATGGAAATGTAATGTTTTGGCTGGGGAAAATAAATCCCGTATAGCTGCTGGAGAAAAGAGCTGAATTCTTCGTTTCCACTGGGGATGGCGAATGAAGACGATTGCGAGAATAAACCTGCAGGAGAGGATAACTCCATTGGGGAATAAGGTGATGAGGAGATTACTCTGTGGGGAAGAGATGCTCTGCTGAGGATTCCACCGATAAATTCCGCTGGGGATGAATTACCGTTGCTGGTGATACTGAATCCTGTTGGGGATTTGAATTTTGTTTGTGAAAGGAAAGAACTTCGTTGGGGATGATCTTTCAGTTGCGACTTCACTGGGGATAGCCTTTCAGACTCTAATGGGGATAACCCTTTGAGCTCTACTGGGGACAATCTTCCAAAGTCTACTGGGGATGATTCTTCAGCTCCACTAGGGAAGCCTTTTCAGACTGCACTGGGAAAAATTTCAAACTCCACTGGGGATATTTTGTATTCTGCCGGGGAATATTCTTATACTCCGCTGGGGAATATTAAGACTTTTCAGTGTTGATGGCGAATAAACTCTGCTTGGGGAGGATATTACTGATTCATTCGCAGTTGCAAGTCTCAGCTGGGGAGAGTTAACATTACTGTCTTACTCTGTGGGAATGAATGCACCTTGGCCATATTCTTCAGTTGAATCTACCTTGGTACCTGGTGGATAGAGCAACTGTAAATCTTAGACAAATCTTATTTGCCCCTGTTTCTGATATTACCAGTAATCGTATTTTGTTTTGTATGTAAATATTCATAAGCAGCAATTAATGTCAAATGCATATATCAAAAATGAACATTGGACGTTCTTTGCAAAACAAAACAGATAAAGGAAAAACAGTTTGAAATTTCTTTGAAAATGAATTGTATTGACTCTGAAGTTTGGCCTGTAAATAGGCGTTTTTGTACAAGAGGCTGACGTCCTAGTAAGAGAACGCCGCCGAATAATAGAATTTACACAATTTGTGAAAAACTAAACAAAACAGCTATGTGAATAATCCCACTGGGTTCCAACTCTGCTATTGCCTTTATGTCCTCGAGCATCTCATCACTTTGCTACTTGGTTGAAGGTGGATCAGATTGATTAGTGTCGTCTGAGCTTGATAGTCAATATCGAAGTCTGGTTGCAAGGTGATCCAATGAGACATAGTGTTACGCTTTAATCCCTAATTTTTCCCTGGACCGCCCTTTCGGGTTTTCAGTACACCGGGATACCCTTTTTTGCCCAAGCCTCCTTTTCAGGTTTTCGACTTGCCGGGTGTACAGATTTTTTTCATTTTCATCCCTTATTTTTGCCTGAACCCTTTTGGTTCGCCGGGAAGCCCTTTTTTTTCCCTAGGCCAGTCAACCTAGCGGGTCTTTGATTATGCGTAGTATTTTTTCACTATGTCTGTATTGACGGGGTGAGGAAGGTCGTCACCATCCATGGTGGTTAGAATCATAGCTCCTCCTGAGAAAATGTTCTTAACCACAAATGGCCCTTCTTAAGTAGGGGTCCATTTTCCCCTGGGATCACCTTGAGGTAAGATAATGCGCTTGATTACCAGATCCCCAACTTGATACTCTTGTCGTCTAACTTTCTTGTTAAATTCCTTGATCATCCGTTTTTGGTACGTTTGACCATGATAAATAGCAGTAAGTCTCTTTTCGTTGATTAGGTTCAGCTGATCAAGCCGGGTCTGAATCCAGTCATCTTCGCTCAAACCTGCATCCTTCATAATCCAAAGAGAGGGTATCTGAACTTCAATGGGCAAGACTGCCTCCATGCCATATACCAAGGAATAGGGTGTTGCCCCTGTTGACGTTTGCGCTAAGGTGCGGTACCCATGAAGAGAAAATGGTAACATCTCGTGCCAATCTTTGTATGTCACTGTCATCTTCTGCACAATCTTCTTAATGTTCTTATTAGCCACTTCAACAGCCCCATTCATCTTCGACCGGTAGGAAGAAGAGTTGTGATGTTGTACCTTGAACTACTCAGATCTCAGTGATCATTTTATTATTGAGATTTGTACCATTGTCCATAATGATCCTCTCTGGTACACCATATCGACAAATCAGATTATGCCGAATGAACCGTGCCTCGACGTTGCTTCAACCCACTTCGTAAAGTAATCAATTTCTACCAGGATGAAACGATGCCCGTTGGATGCCGTAGGTCTGATCTCGCCGATCATATCAATGCCCCATATTGCACAAGGCCAAGGTTCCATCAAGATGTTCAGAGGTACTGGAGGTATGTGCACCTTATCAGCATAGACTTGGCACTTGTGACAGGTCCGAGAATGCTGATAACACTTGGCTTCCATAGTGGACCAATAATATCCTGCCCGAAGGATTTTCTTTGCCATGGTGTATCCACTGGAATGAGTTCCGAAAGTACCTTCATGTAAATCTGCCATGATCCTTTCTGCTTCATTCTTATCCACACATCGCAGCAAGGTTGAATCATGGTTGCGCTTGTAAAGGATACCATTGCTGATGAAGAACTTTGATGCGAACCTCCTCAGAAACTTCTTGTCATTAACAAATGCACCCTCGGGGTACTCCTGAGCTTCAAGATACCTTTTCACCTCATGAAACCAGGGTTTATCTGCTACCTCTTCAGTTTCAATGTCACAGCAATGTGCAGGTTCTTCCAACCTTTCAATGATAATTCGGGGAGCTTCGTTGTCCCAATTAACTTTGAACATGGAAGACATCGTAGCCAACGTGTCCGCCAACTGATTCTCCACTCTAGGGAAGTGTTCAAAGGTTATCTCCTTGAAATGGGGAAGCAACGTTAATACATACTCCTTATAAGGAATAAGATTTGGGTGTTTCATATCCCACTCGCCTTTGATCTAACTGATCACGAGAGCGGAATCTCCGAACACACTCAAGAACTTAATCCTTAGGTCAATCGCTGCTCGAAGACCCATGATGCACGCTTCATACTCCACCATATTGTTAGTGCAGTTGAAACATAGTTGAGCGGTGAACGGAGTATGAGAGCCTTTAGGAGATATGATCATGGCGCCAATGCCATTACCCAAAGCATTTGAAGCTCCATCAAAGTACATAGACCATCGGGATCCCTCCTCATGTCCTTCATCCGGTCCAGGTGTCTCACAGTCAGTCACTATCATGATATTCTCATCCGGGAATTCAAAGTTCATAGAGTGGTAATCATCCACTGCCTGGTGTGCCAAATGATCTGCCAACACACTTCCCTTGATTGCCTTTTGGGTCGTGTACTGGATGTCATACTCAGTCAATATCATCTGCCATCTTGCTATTCTTCCGGACAAGGCAGGCTTTTCGAAGATATACTTGATTGGATCCATTTTTAATATTAATAGAGTAGTGTGAGTCAGCATATACTGTCTCAGCCGGCGAGCAGCCCATGCCAAAGCGCAGCAAGTTTTCTCGAGCAACGAGTATCAGGTCTCGCAGTCGGTAAACTTTTTGCTAAGGTAATAAATAGCATGATATTTTCGGCCAGACTCGTCATGTTGACCCAGTACACACCCCATTGAGTTGTCGAGTACTGTCAAGTATAAGATCAAAGGTCTCCCTTCAACTAGAGGCATCAAAATAGGTGGCTCTTGGAGATACTCTTTGATCCTTTCGAAAGCGGCCTTACATTGATCGTTCCATCTTACCACTTGATCTTTCTTCAGTAGCTTGAAGATTGGCTCACAAGTAGCAGTCAAGTGTGAGATGAATCGGGCAATATAGTTCAGTCGTCCCAGAAAGCCTCTGACTTCTTCTTCTGTTCTGGGAGCTGGCATTTCCTATATAGCCTTCACCTTTGCAGGATCCACTTGAATACCTTTATCGCTAACGACGAAACCCAGCAACTTACCAGATCTCACCCCGAAGGTGCACTTGTTCGGGTTTAACCTCAGCTTGTACAACCTCAACCTGTCAAACAACTTCTGAAGGTGGTCAAGATGCTCTTTTTCAGTCTGGGATCTTGCAATCATGTCATCGACGTATACCTCAATCTCATGATGGATCATGTCATGGAACAAGGCGACCATGGCGCGCTGATATGTTGCCCCATCACTCTTCAGTCCAAAAGGCATGACCTTGTAGCAAAAGGTACCCAATTGAGTAACAAAGGTGGTCTTCTCCATGTCTTCGGGAGCCATCTTAATCTGATTGTAACCGGAGAAACCATCCATAAAGGAGAAGACCTTATGCTGAGCAGTGTTGTCAACCAGAACATCAATATGAGGTAGAGGGAAATCATCCTTAGGGCTCGCCCTATTCAAATCCCTATAGTCAACACACATTCGAACCTTACCATCCTTCTTCGGCACGGGGACCACGTTGGCAACCCACTGCGGGTATGAAGTAACTGCTAGAAAACCGGCATCAAACTGTTTCATCACTTCAGCCTTGATTTTCTCAGACATCTCTGGGTGCATTCGACGAACCTTATATTTCACTGGAGAACAGTCTTCCTTGGTAGGCAGGCGGTGAACCACAATATCGGTATCCAACCCAGGAATTTCTTCATATGACCAGGCAAAGATCTCAACATAGTCACGCAGCATCTGAATTAACTGTTGCTTGACACTAGGTCCCAGATTTGCACCGATCTTGGCTTCTTTCTTGTCTATCTTTGTACCCAGATTTACTGATTCCACTGGCTCTTCATGTGGCTGTATGACCCCATTTTCCTGAAGTAGCAGTCTAGCAAGTTCACCAGGCACTTCACAATCATCTTCACCTTCGTCTTCGGCTAAGTTAATCGGACTTTTGAAGTCATAACTGGCAGTAGCTGAGTCGTTATCAGTGGGATCCAGAGTGGATGTAGACCTGTATATGTGAGTGTGTGTAAAATAACTATTTTGCAATATATAATAAAAGAAAACAAGGAGCGCAAAATTTGAAATGAAAGAAACGTCCAATGCTTTTATTAATGATATATGTAGATGACACACATAAAGCCCTCACAAATGAGGCCACAGTGCCCCGGGTAAGACACCGAGCCGTAAAGTTTAAAACATTGTCTGTTAAAAATTCAAAACACAAAGTCTCATTACTGGGTAATAAAAGAAATTGGGACGAAGTCCTTTGCTGTCCAATTACTTAATCCCCCATCGGCAGTCGGGTAGATCCAACTGTCAAACTCAGACTCTTCAACATCATCTTCAATGGAATTCACTCCTAAATTGTTGATAAACAGGGGAGGTCTTCCGATCTGTGCACTCCGAACAGCCCTTTGAGCTTCTGCAGTGAAACCCAAACAAAACTTGTTAGTCTTATGTGCAAAATCAGGGATTTGGCCCCAATTTGCACACCCACCTTTCTCGACAACAGCCCGGGCATCCTTGAAGGAAGCCATCTTCATTGGAGGATCTTCAACAACAGTCTCGATTGATGCCAACGTCTGGGGAACCTCTTCAAAATGTTGGAACGGGGTCTCAATGAACTCCTCATCCATCTCTACATATCAGAAAGAGTTGAGGTGGCTCACCATGTACTCCTCTTCTCCTTGTACTGTCACAATTTTCCCTTTCATTGGGTACTTTAGCTTCTGGTGGAGCGTTGAGGTTACTGCCCCAGCTTTGTGGATCCATGGACGACCCAGCAAACAAGAATAAGATGGCCGAATGTCCATCACATAAAATGTAGATTCGAAGATTTGAGAACCAACCTTAATTGGAATATCTACTTCTATGTGTACCATTCTCTTGGACCCATCAAAAGCCCTGACTACGATGTTGCTTGGTTTCAGCTCCAACCCTTCACAGTCTAACCGGTCTAAAGCTTTCTTGGGTAACACATTTAGCGATGACCCAGTATCTACCAATACGTGAGCAAGAGTAGTGCCCCTGCATTCAATGGAGACATGCAGGGCGTCATTGTGATTCTTCCCCTTAACAGTCAAGTCGGCATCAGAGAAGCCCAGCCCATTATATGCTGTCAGACTAGCCACACAATCTTTAAACTGATCAACTGATGTTTCTTGTGGCACGTGCGCATTCTTCAGGAAAGCAATCAGAGCCTTGACATGGGCCTCTGAGCATAGTAATAGAGACAACATAGAGATTTTGGACGGGGTTTGCCCCAGCTGCTCGACTACATTGTAGTCGCTCTTTTTGATGATCTTCAAAATTTCCTCCATCTCTTGTCTAGAGGCTTCAACAGTAATCTTCTTCGGTGCCTCCGTCTGGGCAGGCTCACCGGTGGTCCCTTTTCCCCGAGTGTCAGGTGACTCGGCAATAGGAGTAAGAATTGGAACATGAACAGGAATAGTAGCAGGTGCACTGGCAGGTGTAATAACAACAGGCTTCCAAACAGTTGGTGGAGAGATCTCAGGGGAGAACAGCCTTCCGCTACGAGTGACTTTACTGGATCCAATAATATTGCTGACATCAGTATCAGCATTCAAATCTTGTTTAACTCCGTGATAGTACACGTCAGCCCCATAATGCCACGGGACAACTTTATTGGATGTATAGGGGATAGGCCCAGGAACAGTGATGATCAATGGTGAAATTCTTGGAATAGATGTAATTCTAACAGGCTTTCTCGTGGAAGCCTTGGAAGAATTGTCGAAAATGGTAATTATAGCAACTTCTTCAGCAGGAACCAAAGGAACAAAAGTCTTCTCAAACATAATTTCTTTATTATCCATCAGGCGTTGGACACTTAACTTCAAAAGATGGCAACCGGTAGGCAATACGGCACACAGATGGCAACCTTCACCATAGCCCGGAAATAAATCGGCTAACAAAAGGTTCTTCTTTACAGTCATTAAAGGAGTAACAATGTCTCTCATAGAAACCACAAACGAGTATTCATCTATAGCATTCACTCCATGCTTGGGCATAGGAGCAGTCACAACATTAGGTCTTTTAGGTGCTTCGAACTCAATCTCCTTAGCATCAATCAAGTCTTGTACCTTGTTCTTCAGGACCCAGCAGTTACCTGTATCATGCCCCGGGCTATCAGAGTGAAAATCACAGCAGGCATTTGGATCGTACATGGGTGATGTAGTGTTGGGAGTCTTTGGGGCCTCCTTCAGAATCATTAAGTTGGTCTTCAATAACTGTGGCAGAACTTGGGATAAAGTCATGTTGAGCTGAGTGAATTGTCTTCTCGGCCTCTCGGCCCTTGACTGATTGTTGCACTGAGGAGTAACAGCAGGTCTTAATATAACCACCGCATTAACTGCTTGGTGGAGTTCGGGTCTATTATGGCTTTTTTAACTGTAAACAGCACTGGACTCTTTCTTAAAAGACTTCTTCTCGGTGCCTGATGAAGCACCCTTCTGTATTTTACCGGATTTGATACCGGCCTCAATCCTTTCCCCGGTCATGATCAGCTCCGTAAACCCGGACGAAGAACTTCCAATCAGATGGTTGAAATACGGACCAAACAAGGTCCCCAGAAACATATCCACTAGCTCCCTATCAGCCAAGGGAGGTTTCACTCTTTCAACAAGGTCCCTCCACTTCTGAGCATAATCTTTGAAACCTTAGCCCGTACCCATAGACATACCCTGGAGTTGGGTACGCGTGGGAGCAAGGTCTGCATTGTATTGGTACTGCTTGTAGAAAGCAGCGGCCAAATCTTCCCAATTACGGATACTAGCTCCTTCTAGCTGGTAAAACCATTCAAGCTGAGTCCCTGAGAGACTGTCTTGAAAGAAGTGGATCCATAGGTTCTTGTCAGCGGTGTATGGATGAATCTTCCTAACATACGACCGAAGGTGCAGTTTCGGGCAAGAAACTCCGTCGTATTTAGCAAAGATTGGTGCTTTAAACTTGTGGGGGATTACCACCCCAGATGACAGACCCAAGTCTCCAAAGTCCAGACCAGGCCCCTTCTGAACTTCCATCGCACTCAACCGGTCTTCCAATTGTTTATATCTATCCTCAGCTGGAGGATACTGGTCTTCGTCGAAGTCAGTCTCGTTGTCTGAAACCATAGGGCTAGGAGCCCTCCTTTCTTCCTGATTATCTCCCCCTCCAGATGAGTGGGTCAAATCAACCTCTTCCCGCAAATCATTTCTGAATCAGCGACCCATATTAAATAGGACCGTCTTCTTATTCTTCTTCTTCTCTTTCAAGATAAGGGTCTTCAGATCTTGCTGACCCTTAGCCAAACTCAAGAACAATTCCTGGAACTGGGCGTTTTGGGCTTGCAGAGCCTTGATTGCTTGTTCAGTCGATGTTTCAGAAGACATGATGCTGAAATAAACAGCGAAGAAGATGAGAAAACCTGTAAGGGTACCTGTTATGAGGTGCATGGGAATGATATGCGCATGATATGATTTCAAAGACTTTAGGGATTCAAATTCGTAAACAAAAAATGAAACACACTTTTATTAGATAAACTTGAAACTCAACTGTTCAACAGATGCCTTTAAGGCGTTACAAGAAAGAAAAACTGAAAATTAAATCATAACTAGAAATAATCAAAAAGACAGTCAGTGCTCCCATGGTCGTTTCTTGTTGGTGCGGACATAGTCGTTGAGGATCCGTCGTTCTCTAGCTGCCTTGTAAACTTTTGAATCTTTTACTCTTGCTCGTGATACTTTTCTCTGTAAGTATCCCGCTCTTCTCTCAGCTGCATCCAAGATCTCTTTAATGCCACAATGTCAGTAGGAATATACGGATGGAGGATGGTAGGAGGAACCCCTTCTTCATCAGCAACTTCAACAGTTATAGTCAAGACGGCTTTGTACGGCATTCCCAGCTTTTGGGCACGAATTCGAACCCATCGGAGATATGGCTCCATTGGAAGAGAAGTCTTCGCACCCAGCTCGTGTGGATCATACCTGTGTACTCTATCCCAAGCTCTTATGAACCTACGACGTTGCTAGTCACTATCCCCTTGGAAGTCAAAGACAATACTTGGCATCAGTAACTCATGAGGTCCTTCCTTCCCGGCTCGCCCAAACTGACATAAGGCTAAACACGGATTATAAGTGATCCCTCCATTGGTTCCTATCAGTGGAACATTGGGGTATTCCCCACATCGATCAATAATATCCACATCTTCCATACCCTTGATAGTCCAAATGATGTCATTATGAGAGAGAGACATAATCTTGTAGGCCCAGCCCATGCCTTCTTTGTTCTTTAAAACTGATTTGGGGAGGTGAGAAATAAACCACCTCTCCAGCAATGGCGCACAGCACATAAGGGTTCCCCGCTTCCGAGCAGTACGGGCATAAAGAGAGTGAAGAATGTCACCCAAGAGAGTGGGCATTGGATTACCGGACATGAAAATCTTCACTGCATTCACGTCGACGAAAGAATCCGAGATAGGAAACAACACCAAACCATATATGAGAAGAGCCAGAATGTCCTCAAATTCCTGGAAGTCTAGACTGTCCCAGAAATGATTAGCTTTACCAACCAAGAACTTAGTCAAAAGCCTTTTGCCCCACTTCTAGTCTCCCAATTAGACATTACCTCAGCCTTTGTCAGATGGAGGGCTGAAGAAATCTCTTCTGGCCTAAGGATCTTCTCCCAACCTGTGAACGGGGTCTGCTCCAGAATAGAGATACCAAGAAGATCAGAGAACTCTTCTAAGGTAGGGACCAACTGGTAGTCTGGAAAAGTAAAGCAATGGTACAGTGGATCAAAGAATTGGACTAAGACACTCATCATCTGTTCGTCCAATTTGGAAGTGACCAAACCCAGGAGGTGACCATGTCTTCTGATAAAGGAGGTAGTATCTGAAATCCTTGCAACCAATTCCTTAAGCTGAGTTGGAATCTGGACAAAGTTGATCCGAATGGTGTTTCTACGCATAGGTGCCATGACCTACAAAACAGAACAAAGATGAATCCCTCCTGTCTTTGAAATAGGTTAGTCCAATGCAAGATGCAACAATATCTGAGGCAACCGTTTCGAGGCGACTATGATCTTTTAGACAAGAGGGCGACATCTAAAATGACCTACACTCAATGACCGTGTATGAAGGCAACCAAGTGGGGTGTACCCTAAGAGTGCCATGTGCGAGTGTGTCATTTTCAGTTATTTTTATCTTTGTACAAGTTAAGGGTGATCTAAGTTGATTTTAAGATTAACATTCAGTCTTGTCATGCAAACCCTATTATCAAACATCTAACAATTGTAATTTGCGGAAATAAAAGTGCGGAAATTAAATTACAAGGCGTCGGGTATTTACATCGCCAAAGACAAACCCTTTGAAAATAAATAAGGCAATTAAAAATAATTAAAAGTCCTATTAACTATTACAATCCGGGAGCAAGTACATTATTGAATAAAAATAAGTAAATTGCGGCGCAAAATTAAATCGGACGCATGATTAGGGTTTTGACCCTTTTGGTTAAAGAAAATATCTTTTTGTTGTTTTTTATTTTAAGAAAAAAAATAATCTAAATTAATCACTAAATTAAATTAAATTAATTAATTAATAAAAATAAATTATTTTTGGAGTTTTCGATTATTTAAAGAAAGAAAATAAAATTAATTGAATTAGTAGTCAAAACCTAATTAAATCTAATTAATTTTAATTATTTGCAAAATAGGTTAAAATTATCCTAGAATTAAAACCTAAATTAATTAGTTAGTATTTATTTAAAAAAGTTAAAATTTGATTGAATAAAAATATTTTTTGGTGATTTTATTTTATAAAAAGAAATTTGTGATTGGTTAGAAGTTAAATAAAATAATAAAACAATTAAAATAAATAAACAAAATAAATAAGAAGAGGGGAGTATGGGCCTGAATAGGTGGTGTGAGTAGCAAGTGGAAGGCCCATTAGTGGTTGGCCTTTGTTGACTTTTTGGATCTGGTGTGCACGCCTGGACTTTTCCTATGGTGGACCTTCAGCTTTGGGCTCTCATATTTGGCCTTTGGCCATCTGGAAATTGGATGAATGATGGCGCATGGTGGGTTATAAGATAGAGCATGCATTGGATCACCTGAAGAACAAAAACATTGAGAAAGTGGGGGACCTGGGATTCGAACCCAGGTCCTGAAAGATAATGCACGCTTACCTTGCCACTACGCCATGTTGTTCTGTTTGTTAGTATAATGCAAATAATATATATTATATAAAAATAAAATCATATAACAGCAACTAAAAAAAATGCGCGCGTGGTTTGAAAGGGCCAATGGGTAGGGGACACCTCATCGTCCCTGTCCTGGAATCTGCACAAAAATACTTGCGGATTTGAATCTGCAGCTAAAAACGCATTCCTATTCAAAAATCTTTTCTAGGTCATATAAATCCATTCCAAGAACATGGTTTGACTCATCCTGGCTTCCTGATCAAAACCATGCCCTTCTTGTGGATCAATTGTTCCTGAAATAGAAAACCGCAAAAACGCTTCCAAGAACCCTAGCTACGACGTTTTGCATTATAGGTTAGATAAACGAAATTAAATGATGCCAAAAGTTTACAAATGGTGTGAGGATTACAAATATGCAGTTATTTCATTCAATGGATGCAAGAATGGTGAGTTTCTATTTCAAGAACAGGGGTATGTTTCGTGACACTTACAGCGCGTTTGGACGTCTGAAAAAAGCTTGCTTTGGATCCAGGTAGCTTGTATGAACGTCCAGGAAGCGATTGGGACAAGTCTCAGCTTTTGAAAACACCTCTAACTATGATTTCGATCTCAAGCTTTTTTGTGAATTTTTCAAATCTTGTTTTGCCTCTCTCTGCACTTGCCAACCCTGATCTCGTCCCCTTTGGCTTGCTTATGTATTGTGTAGTGTATTAGGGAAACAAATATGGACTAAATCTTCCCATATCAATGCATATGAATTTGATTTGATCTCCACTTTAAAAACTTGCCAATTTTTCCTAATTTCAATCTTTTTGCACATGATTTGGTGTGATTAGAATTTGATGATGATAATGATTGCAATCAAAGCCTGAAATATCCAAAAAATCTTGTGTTATCAAAGTGTTGGATTTTATATGATTTTATTTGATTTAAAATGAATAAATTCAATTTAAAATCAAATTAAATAATAAAAATGAAATATGGGCTCATGGATGAAGCTAGGACACGTGGACAATGATGCAAGCTCAAATCAAGTGGAAAAGAATGGGCCCATTTGACAAACTTTGAAGTTTTGGGGATAGTTGACTTTTGGCAATTTTGCAAAAAGTCCAACTTCAACAATGCATAACTTCTTCAATTATGTACTTTTGGAGGTGTTATTGGACTTTTTAGAAATCTTGGGATGTCCCTAACCAACCCTTGTGGTCTCATAGCATTTTGATATTGCATGCTCAAGTTATAAGCTTTGGAAAAAAAGGTGTTTTTGTTAACTTTCAAAAATGACATATAATGTCCAATTTTATAACTTATTGTGAGTGCATATTTTGATCTTGGGGTATGAAGATGGATTGTAGGAAATTGCATCATATTAAAAATGAGCTTTTAATGGGTCATTTCTCATGAAGTATGAGAAAGTTATGCTTGGTCAAAGTTTAGTTGACTTTTCCTACAAAACCCTAATTTAGCAACTTTTGAGTCTTGATGAATTTTGAGCAATACTTGATGAATCATGATCAACCCTTGATCAAATGATTAAATATCCTTAAAAATGATAATGTTGACAAAAAATATTGAAGTTTGATTGTATTTGGGTCACAGTTGACTTTTGCCCTATCATATTCAATTTTTGGACCTTTGAGCAATTGACTGAGCAAACTTCCTCTGCAAGGCTTGAAATTTGACATGGATGATCTTGAGAACATATTAGGACATTAGGGATCCCTTGAGGTCATTTGGACTCAAGTATATTGGTACAACACAAAACCCTAATTTGGGTTGACTGCCTTAGGAGATAGCTTGTCTGACCAACTCTTGAGCAAACTTGAGCCACTTAGAGATTTTTCTTGCAATCTTTTGAGAAATATGGGAGGGAAAATTTTGGGGTAAAACAACTTAAAACACCACTTAAAATTTTCTTTTTTCTTAGGCATGGGTTTGTGGTCAATCGTGTAGGGGAAGACCTTGGAAAACATGAGAGGGAAAATTTTGGGGTACAACACTTGGGAATAACAGAAACATCTTCAGTAGCGGTAGGAGGGATAACTTCAAAATTATGACAGGGGGTTTCAATGAATTCGCCGCCCATCTTTACATATCTGAATGAGTTCAAATGAATCACCATATACTCTTCTTCACCGCAGATTGTAATAACCTTTTCTTTCATAGGATATTTCAGCTTCTGGTGTAGGGTTGAGGTAACACCGCCTGCCCCATGGATCCAGGGGCTTCCCAGTAAACAAGAATAAGTCGGTTAAATATCCATCACATAGAAGGTATATTCGAATACTTTGGAACCTACTTTGATCGGGAGATCCACCTCTTCGTGTACCATCCTCTTTGACCCGTCAAAGGATCGGACTATAATATCAATGGGTTTCAACACAAACCCTTCACAATCCAGTCTATCAAAAGCACCTTTTGGTATAAAACTTAGCCAAGAACCATTATCAATCAATACATGAGCTAGAGTAGTGCCCCCGCATTCAATAGAGACATATAGGGCCTTGTTGGGGTTCCTTCCTTCAGGGGTCAAGTCGACATCAGAAAAGTGTAGCTCGTTATTAGTAGTTAGGCTAGTAACATAAATTCCAAATTGATCGCCAGAAATTTCTTGTGGCACGCGAGCAGATTTCAAAAACTTTACTAAAGTTTGTGCATGGGCTTCAGAACACAGTAATAGGGATAACATGGAGATTTTAGAGGGAGTATGTCCCAACTGTTCAACAATCTTGTAATCACTTTTGCAGATAATCTTTAAAACATCCTCCAACTCTTGCCTGAAGGTATCATCAGTGGTCACTTTAGGTGCCTCCATCTGGGCAGGCTCTGTTATTTGTTCTTTGCCCTAGCCTCAGTAGTTGACTCAGTAACAGTAACTCAAACTAGTGTGGCATCAGTCTTCAGAGAGATTTATGGAGAGAAAACTCTTCTGCTTCTAGTAACCTTACTGGTCCCAGAAATATTCTCAACAGTGAGATCAACAACTTCAGCACCTTCACATTCAGTAGTCGATAGTTCTTGCTTGATGCCATGGTAGTAGACGTCGGCTCCATAGTTATAGGGGATGGCTTTATCTGAGGAATATGGAATAGGTCCAAGTGTAGTAATTATTAAAGGAGCAACCTTGGGTTTGGCAATGATCCTTACAAGACCCTTGGAAGTGATCCTAATAGGAGTGCCGGATATTACGAATACCTCTTCCATCTCCAAGTCTCGTAACAAATTCTCAACAGACGAAATCTTCTCAACCAGAATTAGGCGATTGTCCATTAGATGATGAATACCTTCTTCCATCAACTTGCAGCCATTGGGTTGAGCTGCGCAGCAGTAACATCTTTCAATACAACCCAGAAATAAACCGGCCTACAACATATGCTTCTTGATAATTGGGATGGGAGTAATCAATTCACTTACAATAGAGACATACCAAACATAATCAATAACACTAATGCCTTTGTCGTGTTTAGGCATTGGTTTAGTAATTACATTGGGAGTTTTAGGTTGATCAAATTCTATTTCTTTATTATTGATCATGTCTTGAATTTTTTTTTCAAAGCCCAGTAGCTATTAATATCGTGCCCGGGGATATTGGAATGGTAGGCGCACTTCATATTTGGATTATAACAGGGAGAGGGGGTGTTGGGATTCTAAGGAGGATCGCATAATGTTATCAGCTCTGCTTTTAAAAGATGTTGCAACGCCTGAGACAGTGGCATGTTGATCTTAGTAAATTGTCTTCTTGGTGCGTCTGACCTACGCTGATTATTTTGCTGATGTTGTTGAAGAGGTGCAGGATTAGAAATTAACACAACTCTTACAGATGGATTATGATTACCTCTAGTACGACCCTTCTGGCCAAAAACAACATTTGTTTCCTTCTTACCATTAAACATCTTCTTTACAGTACTCGAAGACACAACCACTTGAATCTTTCCACTTCTGATACCACCTTCAACATGTTCCATAGTTAGAATCAGCTCGGTAAAACCAGATGAGGAGCTTCCAATCAGATGGTTAAAGAAGGGACCTATCAGAGTTCCCATGAACATATCAACCAGCTCCCTATCAGATAGAGGAGGTTACACTCTTCCAACCAAATCTCTCCACTTTTGGGAGTACTCTCTAAACCCTTCATTAGAGCTCATAATCATACTTTCTAGTTGCACATCAGTTGGTGCAAGTTCAGCATTATATTGACACTGCTTGTAAAAAGCAGCATTGTGTCCCCGATAAACTCTCTTGAAATAAGTGAACCCATAACTTTCTATTAGCAGTATGAGGTTGGATCTTTCGAACATAAGACCGTAGATAAAGCTTAGGACAAGACACACAATCATATTTGGCAAAAGTAGGGACCTTAAACTTGTGATGGATAACCACCCCCGAAATAAGACCTAACTCTTCAAAATCCAGTCCATGCACTTTCTGGATTTCCATGGCATTAAGGCGGTCTTCCAACTATTTTTATTTGTCATCAGCGGGAGGAAATTGTTCAGTAGAATAGTCTTCATCACAATCTTGGCCAGAACCAAGGTTTTTATTCTCTTCATCTTTCACACTCTTGTCATCTTCTTCTTGGTTATCGTCTTCATTTGACGGTACCTTAAAATCTAGAGCCCTTCGGACCAGACCTTTGAATCTTCTACTCATATTAAGGAAGACAATTGGCTCATTAGTCTTCTTTTTATTCCCTTTTGTGATGAGGGTATTCAATTTGTCTTGTCCCTTATCTAAGTCCAGAAACATTTGCTGCAACTTAGCATTCTGAGCTTGGAGTTCTTTCACAGTTTGTTCGAGAGCCATCTTTTACTGAAATAAACAACAAGACAATAAGAAAACATGTCTAGAAAGTACTTGTTATGTAATGATATGCATGATATGTAAATGCAAGTGCAATGTTTTCAAGGATCTTTGTGGGATTTAAATTTGTTTAAACAAAAGGAAAAATAAATAAATTTTAGTAACACTATCAAATTATAATTGCCTTCTAGGCTTATAATGACAACAAAAAGAGTTGCAAAGAAGCAAAGTAGGAACTCAAGTCTCCCACGTGTGTTGCCTCTTTGTGTTGACATATGCATTAAGGATTTGTTCTTCATGGAGTCGTTTCGTCACCTCTAGTACTTTCTTTTCACTAGCCTAGAACTAAGTTTCAAAGGTATCCCTTTATTTCTTGAGTTGAATCTAAGACTTCTGTAGTTCTTCGAATTCATTAGACATGTCAGGATGAAGAATGGTATGAGGAACATCTCCTTCAACAACATGTTCTACGATCACTGGTAGGATAGAAGAATATGGCATCATAAGATTTTGAGCACAAGATCGCGCCCATCTGAGGTAAGGCTCCACAGGAATGGAGTTCTTATGCCCCAAAGTCCTGCTATCAATCTTATTTATCATACCCCAAGCACGTATAAACCTTTGACGGTAACTTTGAGGATCATTCTCATAGTCGAATACTATACCCTGGATGAGCATATCATGAGGACCGTCTCTTCGAGCATAACCAAACTGATGTAGAGCTAGGTAAGGTTTGTAAGTGATACCTCTCCTTATGCCAAGGAGTGGCACATTAGGAAATTCCCCGCAACGGTCAATAATAGTGATGTCGTCCTGAGATCAGGAACACCAATGGATATCTGAATGGGTGAGTGACATCACCCTTTGAGACCACCTCAGGCCTTATTCATTCTTTATTATCGATCGGGGGAGGTGCGAAATAAACCACCTAGAAAGTAGAGGTATGCAACACATGAGAGTCCCTCGCTTCCTCATAGTACGAGTATGAAGAGAAAGCATAATATCTTCAAGCAAAGTAGGCATCAGATTATGGGTAAGAAATATTTTGATGGCGTTTGCATCTATGAGTTGGTCTGGGTTAGGGAAAAGCACCAAACCATAGATAAACAAAGCCAAAATATCCTAAAGAGCATGAAAACTCATGGCATCTAGAAACCACTGAGCTTTCTCTATCAGAAATTCAGGAAGAAAACTCTTGAATCCATTTATTGTTTCCAAATTAGATAAGATGTTTGATCGTTTCAGATGTAAGGCTATTGCAGTGTCTTCGGGTTTTGGAGCTTGCTCTAGACTAGTGAAAGGTATTTGATCAAGAATAGGAACTCCGAGTAACTTAGAAAATTCTTCCATCATGGGCACTAACTGATAATTTGGGAAGGTAAAATAGTGATGTTTAGGATCAAAGAACTGGAACAATACACTCACCATGTCTTCTTTGAAACCGGTAGTAACCAAATTGAGTAGATGACCATGTCTCTTGGTGAATTGAGAATTGTCAGGAACCCTTGAGACTAATTCCCCAAACTTGGAATATACCCTTACAAAGTTGATTTGGATAGTATTTATGTGATTGGAAGCCATGACCCTGCAACAAAGAACAAAGATAAATCCCCTAGATCCTTGAAATGGTTAGTGAAAATGTCATGATATGATGTTATGATGTCATGTTTAAACAGATAACAAACACAAACAAAGCATACAAGAGCCTTAGGTTTAAGGCTTGCATGGGATCCATAGGTAAGTACCCTCTTGAAGTTTAGTTGGCTCAACTTATCCTAAAATAGTAACCGGGTTCTAGGGATCTCAATATCATTGATTTTTCTAACAGGTTTCATTTAGCACGACAATTGACTTGCCACCAAAAAAAACCTGAGAGTCAAATCTCAATGAGCGTAGCATCGAGTATCAACTAACTTCATACTGCACCAAAGCCTGCTATCTCACTACCTTCTAATGGCCAAGTTGGGTCAATTAAGGTTCTAAAAGTAAATTAGTGCTTATGACACCATGCGACAGCCTAGTATTCTCCCTGACTGACTCGAGGGACACCAATACAAACCAATGTGTCGCACTAACATAGGCATCACTTTAATCATATCGGTCTACACCGTAAAGTTTCCATGATCTATAGTTACTTACCTAGGGTATCCCAGATCCAGGTGTAGGATCTTTGCAAAATGTAAACTCGAGCAAACCTAATAAAGATAAAGCAAACAAATAAAACAAAGCACATAAACTGATCTAACTCTAAAGGTAACCCCTCTTTTTAAATTTCCCCAGAAGAGTCTCCAGTTCTATAGGTGGGAGAACTAACTTGGTTTTGCGTTTATTCACAAACATGCGGATAGCAAGAGTTGCCACCGACTTTTATTTTATCCAATAAGGAAAGGGAGAAAAGAACATGAAAGACCTTCGAGATTTTTGAGTTCAGGGGGTAGATTATGAAAAGGGAAGGTGTTAGCACACTTTTCATCCGTAGTTATCTACAGGCTCTTAATCTCTTAGCTCACTTTGAAAATTGCTTTGTGAATGTCTGCTTGAAAAATATTTTGAAAATGATTCTCGTTTCTGTTCTTGATAATGCGTACAAAGTGTTTGTTAAAAATATTTTTGAAAGTGTCTTGTGTGAAATGTTTTATTTTATTTTGAAATGTTTGTAAGCAAGCGACTATGAGCGTTCTACCTACCCAAGGTCTTTCTTATACTTTCCTTTCCTTTAGATAGTGCTATCCTACCATTAGTTAGTAGGAAGACCTATCGTTGGATGTGAAGGAGCAAGGGTGGGTCATCGTACATTCATAGAAGGCAACTGGTAAGGATTCTTTAGCAATTATCATTAAGGGACTAGATTATTTACCGAAGGAAACATCGAAAGGGTCATCGAGGGACTACAATCTTTATTTTCGAGGGACATTGCTAAAGCGTCCCCACGTTCGAGGGACATGACTGTTTTTTCCGAAGGCAATAAGGGAGGTTACCCTAGAGGTGCGAGTGTAAGAAGTGTGTTGTGATTCAGTTATTTTTTACCTTTGAAATTAGGGTTTGCTACCGTTTTATTTTATCTTGCCATACATGACCTAATTACTAACGGTGACAGTAAAAATAGGAAAGCGGTAAATAAGCAGAAAGTAAAAGCAGAAAGTAAAAGCTGAAAATAAAACCCTAGACTGTTACATGGATTTGGGAGAAGTACAAAAATAATAATAGTACGGGAAATTAAACCTAATTACTATTACAAACTGTGAGCAATTACAATATTCATAAAAGAAAAGAAAATGCGAGAATAGTAAATCACGCGAAATGTAAAAATAGGAAAGAGGGAAGACGAACATGTTTTTAATGATTTTTTGATAAGAAAGTTTTAATGATTAACATAAAAAATCCCTATTTAATTTTAATTAAAAAAGAATTTATTAATTAAATTAAAAAACTAAACCCTAATTTTGATTAGGGTTTATGAAAAGGTTTTGCAAAAAATTAAATTTAAAGAAAGGTTTTTGGTTTGGTGAATTTAGGGTTTTGTAAGGAAATAATGATAGAAAACAAAGTTTTTAAAAAATATTTACCAGGGCTAGGTGTTGAACCCACACCCTCAACCCTTCCAGCCAACACTTTCACCACCAAGCCAGGTGCGCGCCTGTGTTAGGAAAGGAGAACCATCGATTTTTGTGTGTTATCCTGCAAAACATAAAATTATGAAAAAACTCAAAGTGCCAAAATCAGGGATCGAACTCGTTCCCTTGCATAATAATGCCTTTAGCGTGCACGTTTAACCACTGGAATGGTGATACATCTGTTGTCTTAAACAAAACAAATTGTATATAATGTAAAAATAATGCATAAACCGGAGAGGCGTCGGAGCCCTAGCTCTGGTTGTCTTCTCTGGTAGCTTCTTTTATTCAACCTGCAAAATAACATATATTACCAAACCAAGGGGACCCTACACCCCTAAATCAGGCCCTACGAATCCAATGGAATGGTTATCTTGGGCTAAAACGTGATGGTTTGAGAGCTATGAAAAAGTACATGGAATCAGTGCAATCATAGTGATGCACGATTCTGGTAGCATGGGATACCTGTGATGGTCAAGTCCTACACTAATGAATCTCTGAAATGCATCAATATAGTTAGCTTGCAATTAAACATGAAGGAAACAAAAATATTAGTTTTACAAAAAAATATATGGAACGGCCATGTATACGTGCAAGTTCTAGGAGTCTTGGATCATTGTGTTTGATCCATTCTTACTTTGTACCTCTTCAGGGATTCAGTGGGGATGCAAGAATGCTTGGAAGATGGCTGCAAGCTAGGGTTTGAAGATTTCCCTAGTTTGATACTTTTGTGATTTTTTGGAAGTGGTTTTTATCACAAGCTTTTTCATGGCCGGCTTGTATGATTTGAGGAGAATATATAGCATGGAATTAGGTCAACATATTATGGGCTTGGACTCTTGTAATAAGCTTTGTCTTATTTTATTTTATTTTATTTTGACCTTTAAATGAATAAAAATCAAAATAAAATATAATAAACCAAAGGGAGGTGTATGAATAAGTCTTAAGGTGTATATGAAGTGTAAAACATGTTTGGATTCTGAAACAATAGCCCATTATCCCAAAAGATCAAGTTTTCTCAATTTGAACTTCATGCATTTGCTCAAAACTTCCCAACTTGCATTGGAAATAACTCTCTCAATTTTCATCATTTGAAGGTGATATGGGACTTTTTGGAAAGCTAAAGGTGTCCTATACAATATCTATGTTTATCATTTTTTCATTTAAAGAGCTTATCTTGATGTAAGTTGCCTTGACAAAAAGTGTCTTTTGTTGACTTTTGAAATGACCTATAATGTATTGGCTCGTATCTCTCAAATGAAGCATTTTTTGGACTTGAGCTTAGATTTTCAAAGTTTTAGAGAATTGAATTTATTTCAAATGAGCTTTTGTTGAGGAAAATCTGATGAAGCATGTGAAAGTTATGCTTGGTCAAAGTTCAGTTGACTTCTCCTTAGGAAACCCTAATTTGGCAACTTTTAACTTTTGATGATTTGAGAGTTTTCCTTGATGAATCATGATCAACCCTTGAATAAATGATGAATATGAGTTAAAAAATTTAATTTTGACTAGAAAACTTGAAGTTTGACTGTATGTTGACCATAATTGACTTTTTGTCTAATACAGTTCATTTTCAGTCATCTGAACCATTGATTGAGCAAACTTGTGATTCAAAGCATGAAACCTAGTATGAGCATTCTTAGAGACATATAAGAAACCATGGAAATCACTTGAGTCCTTAGAAACCCAAACTTCCTTGTGAAAGATGAAACCCTAGTTGTGGACCCATTGCTTAAGAGGAGAATTTGTCTGATCAATTCTTGAGCAACCTTAAGCATTTGAGAACCCTAGGAGAATGTCTTGAATAAAAGAGAGGGCAAATTTTGGGGTATAAAAGTTGTTATACAACCGGATGAAACAGCCACCCCAATGGCAAGAGCGTGCAAGATAAGGCATTCGTGTATCAAGACATGGGTTCGATCCTGCCTTTTGGCATTTTGTTTTTCATAATTTTCCAATTCTTGCAGCTTTACTACATAGTGTGCAGATTCTATTCCCCTAACACAGGCGCGCGCTTGGCGAAATGCTAAGGCGGGCAGTGGTAAAAGCTAAGGGCGTGGGTTCAACACCCACCTGTGACATTTTTACTTAATTTTGCTTCTAATTTATTTTATTTCTAATTTCCTCCCACAAACCCTAATTCTTTTGGCCAACTTAACCCTCTTTTCACTTAACCATAAAACAAAACCTTTTTTTTGCAAACCCTAAAAATAATTAGGTTTTAGATTTTTATTAACATTTTTTAATTTCATTAATTAACTTTTTTATTAACTAAAACTAATTAGCTTTTTTAGGTTTTATCTTAATCATCATCAAAAAAACCTTTTTCATAAAAAATCGCCAAAAAACATTTTGTATTCCTCTTTCCTTCATCTTATTTTATTTTCTTAGAAAAATTGTATAGGATGTTATCGCGAATGTAATAGTGTAGCTTTTATCTTTGCGCATTTTTATTTTAATGTAACTGCTCCGGGATGTAGTAGTTGTTGGTTTTAATTTCTGCATTTTATTTTCTCTCACCTCTATTATGTATCTTCCCCAAAGCATTATAATAGTCTAGGTTTATGTTACCGCACCTTATTTTTTTCTAGTACTATATTTGCTGCTTAGTAACTAGAGTTTGTATGGAAAGATAAAAAAGGAACGATAGAAAGCCCTAACTTCAAAGATAAATAATTGAAAAACAACACACTCGCACACTTACACCTCTAGGGTGACCTCTCTTGCCTTCAGAACAAAAATGGTCATGTCCCTCGAAAGCGTGGACGCTTTAGCAAAGACCCTCGAATCAAAGATCATAGTCCCTCTATGACCCTTCGACATTGCATTTCGATAAATAATCTAGTCCCTTATGAAATTGCTAAAGCGTCCTTACTAGTTGCCTTCAATGATCGTACGATGACCCTACGCATGTCCCTTCACATCCAACGATAAGGATTCCTACTAACTAATGGTATGAATAGCACTATCTAAAGGAGAAGGAAAAGTATAATAACGACCTTGAGTGGGTAAAACTTTTAATCGCTTGCTCATAAAAACAAAACATTTTACACAAACACTTTCAAAGATATTTTCAAAACACTTTGTACGCATTCTTGAGGACCGATACAAGAATCATTACAAAGTTCAAACTTCAAAATATTTTCAAACACACACAAAAAGAAATTTTTCAACATGAGCTAAGCGATTAAGAGTCCGTAGATAACTACGGATGAAAAGGGTGCTAACATCTTCCCTTTTCATAACCGACCCACCGAACTCAAAATCTTTAAGTTATCCGCACATTTGCGATAAAACACAAAACAAGTCAGTTCTCCCGCCGTATTACAAAAAGCATCTCCCTTCATAAGTTTATTCTGAAAATCATCTCCTTCAGGGCTTCATCCTAAAAAGCATTCTCCTTCAGAGATTTTCTGAAAAGCATTCTTCTGATACAATCATGCTTAGACTCATTATGATACTCTTATCAACAGTTACTTTGGATGGCATCTTTAAGCCCATCTTGGACGACACTCTATCACCTCTCTGAATGGTATCTTTAAGCCTATTCCCGGTATAATCAACCAACAGTGGTACTTCGTGTATATGGGAGTGCAAATTTTTGGGCACTTAATGTAAGTACGAAGTGCGCCTAAGAGGGGGGGGTGAATTAGGTACTTTAAAAAATTTATGGTTTTAGTGATGATGGATATTATTTTTTTGGTTTATGGTGAGTTTATGAAAGAGTAAAGTGCATAAAAATAAAGAGACACAAGCGATATATCCTGGTTCCCCTTACAGTCTGAGAATAATCCAGTCCCCTTTCAACATGAAAGAGATTTTCTTATTGTGGCAAACATAAACAAGAACTACCCAAAACCAAGAACAATCCTCTTGGAACAAGAACAATCCTCTTGGATTTTCACTATGTCAACAATGAGAACAATCCTCTCAAAGTTACTTTACTTGTATCCAACAATCTTGGAAAAACAAGATTTATAAAACCACTTAAACTTATTTCCAACAATCCTGAAAAATAAGCAAGTATATAGCAATATTTGATTTGAGTGAGTTTGAGTAGAAATGATCACTTTGAGTGATTTAATTAATGAATTGATCTTCTCTTCCAATGATAATAGTATAAAATGACTCAAGATATATAATGCTCAAAGTTTTCTGGTTAACAATATGTGAAAGTGTGCAGAAAACTTGTGTATGGAAATGTATAACAGCTTGAGTTTGTTTTTTGAAAATTCAGAAAACATAATTGGAAGACGTGTTGAAATGATTTTGAAAATGAGTATTTATATATTCATAGCACCCTTTTGAAACAACATAAAGTTCTGTAAATGAATCATGAACAATTGCCAAGATTGAGTGAAAGGTTTCCATGAAATGGTGTTATGAACAGGCATGTGTAAAGCTATTGTTTTCCAAAATCGTGCAGTATGCAATCGATTGCACCCTTTGTTTAAATCGATTGCATGGGGTTTCAACAGCTAGAAATTCAAATATTTTGAGTTTGAAATCGATTGCACAAGAGTGTAAATCGATTGCATTGGAAGTCAGTAGCAAAAATTGATTGAGTGCAATCGATTGCACAACCATACAAATTGATTTCACTTAGAAACAGTAGCAAATGTTTTGAAAAATTGAAGCATGTAATCGATTGCACTGATATGCAAATTGATTGCTTTCAAGTGAAAAAATGATTTTTAGCTTAGAAAAACTTGAGTAAGTATTTGGACAATATAAAATATTTCTTTTGACCATTGAGCATCTATGTCTTAAGTTCAAAATAAGTATTATTATTATACCTTGAAATTTTTCTAAGTGCTTGAACCAAAGACTTTATCCACAGATTCTTTTAGCTTGATCAATAATCTTTTCCTTCTTTGTCAATCATGGTTTGTCTTCATCAAAACAAAAGTGCATTTGAGAAGCTTTATTTTACATTCTCCCTCTTTTTGATGATGACAAACGATCTTGCTTGATGCATTGTAATTTCCAGGAAGAAACTTCTCCCTCTAAGATGTATAACTCCCCCTTTGTATGAGAAGGTTGGAATCCTTTAAATTTGTTCATCTTGGTTGAAGAGTACCTTAAAAATTTAAGACAAGGAAATATACAATCATAAAGTGCCACATCCTTCTCCCCCTTTGACATTATCAAAAAGAAGGGAAAGATGCAATAAAAATGGACATTAATAAAGCAATATTGAAAAAAAAAACGTTAATAATCATGCAGCACAAATTATCATAGACATAGTAATATAACAATTACAAAGAAAACTATCAACAAACAAAATGTAGCATAACTGAACAAGGACATAACATAAAACAGTAAACATGATAAAGTTGGACAGAGCTTTATGGTTGATTCATGTCCCGGTTGTTATAGAACTAAGATCCTTGATTTGGAAATTGTTGTTGTAGAGGAGGTTCTATGTAATGTTATGGAGGTGCAGCTGGATTATTTGGATCATGTGGTGGAATGTGAAGATGAGAGTAAAGGTAAGAAAATTGTTGATTCACATCTATGCATAAGTCATTAATCCGGGTTGTTGTAGAATCGTTGATAGCATTCTATTGGTTGTTGATGTTGGTATTCATGGAAGCAAATTGTTGAGACATGAAATCCATAAGATCTTGATTGCTTGGACTAGAGGGAGCAGTAGGTGGAGGAGGTAAAACTTCACCACCTTCAACTTCTTGATTATTTCCTTCATCACCGACCACATCTTCACCAATGTAAGTTATAGTTTTTGTTTCTGGATTATAATGAACACCCATTCTTGAGTCAACATTTTTATTGAAATCTTATGCAGATTTGGATCCATATTAACTTTCTCAAACCCAGCAAAATCAACTCCAAATTATTCCATAATTAATGTAACAAAGTAAGCATATGGTAGAAATTTTGATTTTGCATCAACCCTCAGCATATGAACCATTATGAGCCTTGCCCAATTAACACTTATACATTTCTTCCTTGCATAGATCAGCTGCATTTCCAGGTCAGTCACGGTGCAGTGGTTTCCAGCCCGTGGAAACATAATATAGACCATGAAATAATGAAATAGTTTATCGTCTATATAAAAGTACCTTCAGTCCATGAGTCTCTAGAGGGAATCACTCCTCCTAGACCACGAATCCTTTTGGCACGGAATTCAGCTTCACTTAATCTCCTAATGCTGTAGTAAAATTCCTTTTTCCTTTAGTCATCCCATGCCTCGTTTTCAGGGTCGTACAAATAGCTTCCATTGTTGGGAATATGTAGAATCTCACCAACAATCTCAGGGGTTAGAGAGATTCGTGTACCCAACACATATGTCACCATCTTTCCTTTGTGAGGAGTTAAATTGCTGAAAAATACTCTTACCAGATCCGGATGATATGGACCAAATGATGAAATTAATGGTTCTAGTCTATAAGCAGTTAAATCATTGAAAAGAGAAACATTCTTGGGGAAAAGATATCGCATACCATATTTAAGATTGGACACTATCTTTCTTTGAAAATCCTTTGTAAATCTTGCTTCTTGTTCTTCGGTGAGAGTTGACATTAATGAATTCTCAGAGGATGAACCAACCTTTTTCTTCCCTTTTCTCTGAAGCTGACACCTTTCTTTTTTTCCTTGAAGCCATGGATAAGGTGTTTTTTAGGGTTTGGAATGTTTTAGGTTTTGAGAGGAAGATGTTTGATGAGCTAAAGTTTGGATATGATTCGTGAGTAAATAGAAATGAGTGGGTTGTATTATATGTAATGAAGTTTAATTGACTTTTCAATAATAGAGATGAGCTTGGGAATATGAGAGAGAGAGGAATTCTGACCAATAAATATTTCTGTCATAAAAGCATGTTACAGTGGGTCCAATCGATTTGCATACAGATGTAATTAATTTGCACATAAAACAGAAGCAAAACAAGACTGAAACGCACAGAGTGCAATCGATTTGCACTTATGGTTCAATCGATTTGCACTGAAACAGAAAGGTAAAAAAATAAAAATACTCAGTGAGAAATCGATTTACACTATTTTGCAATCGATTTGCATCAACCAAAAATGACCAAAAACATATTTTTCTTAAACTTAAACACCACTTAACATATATATTCACATATAACAAGGTTAAGACAAATATATAAAATCATAACAAGGATAGAAAGCACCTTATATGTCGTGTTCATCAAGAATTCCAAGCTCTCGTCGAATCTTGTAAAATGGTTCTCTTTTCAAAGGTTTAGTGAAGATATCAGCAAGTTGATTATGAGTATCTACAAATGTTACCTCGACATCTTCTTGAAGTACATGATCACGAAGGAAATGATGTCGTATATCTATGTGTTTGGTTCTTGAATGAATGACCGGATTCTTCATAATGTTTATTGCACTTGTATTGTCGCACCATAGAGGAATTCATCCTAGATCGAGTCCGTAGTCACGAAGTTGTTGTTTGAGCCACAAAATTTGAGCGCAACTACTACCCGCTGTAATATATTCTGCTTCGGATGTGCTAAGAGCAACGCATGTTTGTTTCTTGCAGGCCCATGATACTAATGCATTTCCAAGGATGTGACAAGTACCACTTGTGCTTTTTCTATCAATTTTACAACCTCAATACTTTGTAATGTCAATGGAAACACCTGATTCATCTTGATCAACATATGTACCGGAACCCATTGGTGTAGATATTGCCTTACAGTTATCCATGTCAAATATTTTCAAGAGTTCCTAGCAATACTTGGATTGGTTGACGAAGATGACATTTTTTAATTAATTGATTTGAAGTCCAAGAAAATAATTCATTTTACCCATCATGGACATATCAAATTCTCCTTGCATCATTGCTGAAAATTATTCACACATTTCTTTGTTTGAAGAGCCGAAAATGATATCATCAACATAGACTTGAACTAGCAAAGTTTCACCTTTGATATTCTTGATAAACAAGGTCTTGTCAACTTTACCCTTTCCAAAACCTTTTTCACATAGGAAGTTACTTAGCCGATCATATCATGCCCTTGGTGCTTGTTTCAAACCATATACAGTTTTTCTCAATTTAAATATATGAGATGGATTCTTGAAATCTTCGAACCCCGGGGGTTGCTTAACTTAGACTTCTTCATTGATATATCCATTCAAGAATGCTCTTTTGACATCCATTTGGAAAAGCTGAAAATTTAATGAACAAGAATATGCAAGTAAGAGACGAATAGATTCTAACCTTGCAATCAGAGCGAAAGTTTCTTCAAAATCTATTCCTTCTTCTTGATTGTAGCCTTGTACTACCAACCTTGCTTTGTTCTGAACAATTATTCCATTTTCGTTAAGTTTGTTTTTAAACACCCATCTTGCTCCAATAATGTGTTCGTTGCTTGGCCTAGGGACAAGTTCCCAAACTTGATTGCTTTCAAATTGATTTAACTCTTCTTGCATAGCAATAATCGATTGGTCATTGCCTAAGGCTTCATCAACTTTGGAAGGTTCAATTTGAGAGACAAATGCCATGTTTAGACAAGCATCTTTGAGATTTAGTCTTGTTGTCACACCTTGACTTATATCACCAATTACTTTATTGATAGGATGATCTCTATGAGTTCTCCATTCTTTTGGTAGATCATTGAAATTTTATTCTTGTTGGGATGATTCTTCTTGTTGAATTGGTTGATCTTTGGAAGTATTTTCTTGAGGACCTTCTAGTATTTCATCATCATCATCATCATCATCATTACAAACAATATTATCCTCATTGGAGGGGTTAGTTTCATCAAAAGATACATGCATTGATTCTTCAATTGTTAAAGTTCTTTTGTTATAAATTCTATATGCCTTACTAGAAAGAGAGTAGCCAAGAAAAATACCTTCATTGGATTTTTCATCAAACTTACCAAGGTTATCTTTGTCGTTGTTTAAGACAAAGCATTTGCAGTCGAAAATGTGAAAGAAATCAATGTTTGGTTTCCTCCCTTTGAAGAGTTCATATGGAGTTTTCTTCAAGATCGGTGTTATGTTAACTCTATTGCTAACAAAACATGTCATGCTCACCGCATCCGCCCAGAAATATTTTGGAAGGTTTGAATTGCTAAGCATCATTCTTGCAAGTTCTACAAGAGACCTATTCTTTCTTTCCACCACTCCATTTTGTTGAGGAGTCCTTGGTGCCGAGAAGTTGTGAGATATTCCATGTTCTCCACAAAATTCTTCAAATAGAACATTTTGAAATTCTCCTCCATGATCACTTCTTATGGAGGCAATTGTTAGAGACTTCTCATTTTGAATTTGTTTAGCATACTTCTTGAACGCCTTAAATGCATCACTTTTCTGCACTAAAAAGAATGTCCAAGCATATCTTTAAGTATAACCTCATATGTGACTTCGTCTTCTATCAAGCATTCATCCTTGGTGAACTTGATCTTGAAGCCTTTGTCACAAAGTTGGCTAATACTAAGAAGATTGTGATTTAGTCCTTCAACATAAAGAAAATCTTCAATGGATGTGAAAGGTGGAGCACCAACTTTGCCTTTGCCAATAATTCTTCCCTTATTATTGTCTCCATAAGTGACAAAACCCTTGGCCTTTAGAACTAGATTTGAAAATTGGTTTAAGTCTCCCGTCATATGCTTTGAACAACCACTATCAAGATACCAAAGATTTCATGTGGTCTTCAAGCATACCTGCAAAACAAATTAGGCTTTGTTAGTTACCCAAGTTGCTTTGGGTCCTTCATAAGTAGTGTCTTTCTTTACCCACACATAATTCCCACATGTCACACTAAAGTTTCTAACATATCAAGCATTAGGTGTATGGCCTTTAATACCACAATAAAAACAAGTAGGTTCAAAGTTACTTCTATATCTCGAAGGATAAGATTTCTTCTTAGGAAATGTTTTCTTTTTAGGATATTGATGAACTATTTTGGGTTTGTTCACTTTCTCTTTGGATGATTGATCACTAGCCTTAACAAAGATAGTTTTATTTGAACTTGGTTTAGATAACTTTGAGTATCCAAGTCCACTTTTATCATTGGAGTATCTTTGTTGGCTAAGAACACCTTCCAATCCAATTTGACCTTTTTCATATCTTTCAATAACTCTTTTCAATTGGACAATTTGGAAAGAGAGTGATTCACAATTTTTGCATACAAAATTCTATTTTTGTTCATCACTTAATTTTTGTTTTTCTTCTTTGAAATCTTTTTCCATAGATTCACATTTTTCTTCTAAAGATGAAATTTGTTTCTTTTGAGATGAAATAGTTTTATACAGAATTTTGCATTCATTTAATAGTTCATCTATATCACCTTGTGCATCACTATCAAAAAGAGAAAATTCATTACTAACCTCATTGTCTTCATTATCGGAATGGTGTGAGGCCATCAGTGCTAGATTTTCACTTTCATCACTATCGGAATCGGATGAAGAATTTATTTCATTATCCTCCCATGCAACATAGGCCTTTTTGTTCTTGAATCCCTTTTTTCTTTTGTAGCCACCTTTCTTGGAGAGTTTCGGACAATCTAACTTGATATGACCTTTCTTACCATATTTATAACATGTGAATTCTTGTGTTGATGTGGAAGTTTCCTTTTTCTTGAATAGTTTATTTCCTTTTGAATGAGAAAAGGATTTGTCATTTCTACCAAAGAACTTACCAAGCCTTTTAACAAGAAGCATGAAATTTTCATCTTCTTCCGGATTGTCTTCCTTTTTAACTTTCTTGGAATCTATCTTTAACGCAATATTCTTGGATTTCTTCTCTTGATTTTCATGTTTTTCAAGTCTTTCGAGTTTCGTTTCATATTCTTGAAGTTTCCCAAACAACGTTGCGGAAGTAATTGAGGAGATACTTTTCTTTTCTGAAATTGTTGTTACCTTTGGTTGTCATTCCCTAGTTAAGGACCTAAGTACTTTCATATTTAGTTCACCATTTGTCAAAGTCTTACCAAGAGCACTTAGATGATTTGTCAAGTGCACAAATCTCTTCTGTAGGTAAAGGATGGTTTCTCCGGACTGTATTTGAAATAATTTGTATTCTTGACTCAGGGTATTTAGTCTTGATCTTTTAACTTCAACAATTCCTTCATGAGTTTGTACCAAGGTATCCCATATTTCTTTCGCTGTTTTTCATGCCGAAACACGGAAGAATTCATCCATGCTAAGTGCACCTTGAATAAGATTTATTGTCTTTTTATCATAGAGAACCTTCTTCTTATCATCTTCGTCCCATGCAGCTTTAGGCTTTGATGAGCCAGCACCATTGATTAGTGTTATAGGGATAAAAGGACCATTCTCGACGGTATCCCATATTTCTTCTCCTTGTGCTTCTAGATGTGCCTTCATGCGTATTTTCCAGAAGTCAAAGTATTCACCACAAAATAGAGGAGGCTTGTTGTTACTACCACCATCTCTGAAAACGGGATTTTGATTTACGGAAGCCATTCTGGATCTTTTAGGAACAGATTACATATAACCTGCTCTGATGCCAATTGTAAGTACGAAGTGCGCCTAAGAGAGGGGGTGAATTAGGTACTTTAAAAAATTTTCTGGTTTTAGTGATGATGGATATTATTTTCTGGTTTATGGTGAGTTTATGAAAGAGTAAAGTGAAAAAAAATAAAGAGACACAAGCGATATATCCTGGTTCCCCTCACAGTTTGAGAGTACTCCGGTCCCCTTTCAACATGAAAGAGATTTCCTTATTATGGCAAACTTAAAGAAGAACTACCCAAAACCAAGAACAATCCTCTCGGACCAAGAACAATCCTCTTGGATTTTCACTATGTCAACAATGATAACAATCCTCTCAAAGTGACTTTAATTGTATCCAACAATCTTGGAAAAACAAGATTATAAAACCCCTTAAACTTATTTCCAACAATCCTGAAAAATAAGCAAGTATATAGCAATATTTGATTTGAGTGAGTTTGAGTAGCAATGATCACTTTGAGTGATTTAATCAATGAATTGATCTTCTCTTCCAATGATAATAGTATACAATGACTCAAGATATATAATGCTCAAAGTTTTCTGGTTAACAATATGCGAAAGTATGCAGAAAACTTGTGTATGGAAATGTATAACAGCTTGAGTTTGTTTTTTGAAAATCCAGAAAATATAATTGGAAGACGTGTTGAAATGATTTTGAAAATGATTATTTATATGTTCATAGCACCCTTTTGAAACAGCATAAAGTTCTGTAAATGAATCATGAACAATTTCCAAGATTGAGTGAAAGGTTTCCATGAAATGGTGTTATGAACAAGCATATGTAAAGTTGTTGTTTTTCAAAATCGTGCAGCATGCAATCGATTGCACCCTTTGTGTAAATCGATTGCACGGGGTTTCAATAGCTAAAAATTCAAATATTTTGAGTGTGCAATCGATTGCACAAGAGTGTAAATCTATTGCATTGGAAGTTAGTAGTAAAAATTGATTGAGTGCAATCGATTTTACAACCATGCAAATCGATTGCACTTAGAAACAATAGCAAATGTTTTGAAAAATTGAAGCATGCAATCGATTGCACTCAAGTCAAAAATGATTTTTGGCTTAGAAAAACTTGAGTAAGGATTTGGAAAATATAAAATATTTCTTTTGACCATTGAGCATCTATGTCTTAAGTTCAAAGTAAGTATTATCATTATACCTTGAAATTTTTCTAAGTTCTTAAACCAAAGACTTTATCCACAGATGCTTTTAGCTTGATCAATAATCTTTGCCTTCTTTGTCAATCATGGTTTGTCTTCATCAAAACAAAAGTGCATTTGAGAAGCTTGATTTTACACTTAATTGTTCAATCCTCTTCCATCTTTAGATCATGAATGGAGGGTATGCCAATCTAACTCTTCAGGTTTAAGAAAATTAAACAGGGGCAGCTGTTGTACCCCAAAACTTTCCCTCCCATTTCAAAAGATCTCCTCATGCTCCTAAGGTTCTCAAGTGCTTAAGACTACTCAAAAATTGATCAGATGAATCCTCCTCCTAAGCAGTGGCCTACAATTAGGGTTTTGGTTTTCTCAAAGAAAATTGAACTTTTAATGCTTCAAATGGACTTCATGGTTTCTCATATACTTCAAGTTATCCTCATACCAAATTTCAAGCCTTACATCACACGTTTACTCAGTCAATTAGTCAAATGATTGTAAATCAACTATATTGGACAAAAAGTCAATTGTGGTCAACATACAGTCAAACTTCAACATTTTGGTCAACGTCAACATTTTGAACTCACATTTATCATTTGATCAAGGGTTGGTCATGATTCATCAAGAAAACTCAAGATTCATCAAAAGTCAAAAGTTACTAATTTAGGGTTTCCTTAAGGAGAAGTCAACTAAACTTTGACCAAGCATAACTTTCACATGCTTCATCAGAAAGTTCTCAACTAAAGTCCATTGTGATGTAAATTCAATTCTCTACAACTCTGTCTCTCTAATCTCAAGGCCAAAAATGCTTCATTTGAAACATATGGGCCAAAACATTATAGGTCATTTTAAAAGTCAACAAAAAGACACTTTTTGTCAAAGCAATTTACATCAAGATAAAATCTTCAAATGAAAAAATGACCAACATGAGAGTTGTATGAGACATATAGAGATTTCCAAAAAGTCCAAGATCACCTTCGTATAACAAAAATTGAGCAAGTTATGAGTTACATAATATGGGAAATTTTGAGAAAATGCATGAAATCCAAATTGAGCAAATTTGAATTTTTGGGCTAATGGACTTATATTTTAAAGTCCAAATGTGTTCTTAACCTCATAAGGGACCTCTAAGTCCATTCATGTACCATTTTAATTTTTATTTCATTTATTTTGATTTTTATCCATTTAAATTCAAAATTAAATCAAATAAATACTAAGTAGAGGTATAAAGCATAAAAGGCTTTTGATTCAAACCCTTTGGAGGCCCAAGGTCACATTTCAAATCGTGTGAGCCTATTTCCAAAACAAATATTCATGGTTTTTATTATTCCAATATATTTTCAAACAAAATCAAAGATATGTTATACAAGGTCTAAGCCCATACCTTAACCTGATTTATTCTCCTATATATACATTGCATATTTAGACAAGAAAAGACACGGAAGAAAGGCTGCAATAACACTCTAAAAAAATATCAACTTTTGTCAAAACTAGGGCAACTCGAAATTCAATTTCCATCCCTTCTCAAAGAAAACCATCCGTCCAAATCAACTCCTGGGGTGTTATAGGGTAAGTCTTGATCATTCTTGATGATCAAAAGTGTATGAAACACGCATACTATACATGGCCATTTTTGCATTTACATGAAATTTGTATTTTAATTTTTGTGATGTTTCGATGTGAACTAGCATTTCTAATGTGTTCCTGAGATGTAATAATACACGTATAATCCCTTGCATGAGACCCATGAGGCCAGAATCGTACATCACCATGTTTAAACTGTTTTGAATTATTTTGATCATATCTTGTAATGCATGACGATTTAGCCAAAACTAAGGCCACCAATGGATTCACAAAGGTCAATTTAGGGGGTAGGGTCCTTCTTGATCATTAACACACTTTGTTTTTACAGGTACAAAAATCACCTCACTGTAGAAGACGACCGAAGCTAGGGCTCTGGCGCCTCTCTGGTCCATGTTTATAATATATTTACCTGTTTTCATTTGATACATGGATGAGGGCGTAGTACCGTTGGTCAAGGAGAAGACGTATGAACACAAGGGCGTGGGTTTGATCCCTGCCTTTTGCAATATTTTTTTGCTATTTTCCAATTTATGCAGGTTTCACATATATTGTTTAGCGCCTATCTTCAGACACCAACGAGCGTCTGGCTCAGTGGCCAACGATGCAATATGGAAGCCTATAGAGCGTGGGTTCAACTAGACATGGCAACGAGGCAGGGCGGGGAGGATTTTTTTATTCCCCAAACCCAAACCCGAATTCAAGATAAATCCCCATTACCCGCCCCAATCCCCGTCGGGGATGAATAATTGAATCTCAAACCCGCCCCAAATGGGTCCGGGGATCCCCTCCCCCAAACTCAAAATATGTCTCATACCCAAAAGCTTCCCCAAACCCAAAAGTCACCCTGAACCTAAAACCTTCCCCAATCTTAACATATATTAACTTATATTACAAATATAAAATACAATCTCGAAAAATTTTAAATATACATTTCGAATAATAAAATACTAATAAAAGTATTAATTTATCGACCATACAATTAATATTTCAAATTAAAAAACCAAATAATCCAAAATATAAAAATTGAAAATATTGAACATCGTTGTCTATGGAAATTGCTAACAAAAATAGATAAGTGGCCAACATCAATATTGTCTTCTTTCTTTCTCTAAATGTTATTCTCCATCTTCAAAGAGGGAAATAACATCACTAGTTAATATTTCACCTATATAAAAAAAATACAAATTAAAATACAAACATTAACAATAAATAAGAATACAAGTCAAAACTTAGTTACTCAAAGGAAAATTTTACCTTCTTCATTGGGCTCTATTTCATTGAGTAAAGTAGTGTAGTCATTGATTAACTTAGAACTCATACCACCTAAAAATATGAAACACAATATAATATAAATAGTAATCAATTAACAAATACAAAATTATATATCATTTTACAAATACTCCTAACATATTGGTTTTCATAATCAACCTATATTTATTTTACTGTTGTATTGATACATGAATAATAATAATAAACACCATAGAAAACATAGATATCCTATAATATTAAAAAGTTTCTATGTAGCAGATATAATTGTAGCGGCATATAATTGTGATACTGTGGCGGTATATATTGTTAAATCATATATATTATAATATTATTATTATAATAATAATAATAATAATAATAATAATAATAATAATAATAATAATAATAATAATAATAATAATAATAATAATAATAATAATAATAATAATAAATAGGGACGGGTTCGGGGTGGATACTACACTCCCCATTATCCGCCCCGTCCCCATATCTTGAAATCAGGGAAAACCCAAACCCGAACCCAAACTCAGTCAAAGCGGGTTTTCCCCGTTAAATTCGGGGCGGGTTCGAGCGGGTACCCACAGGTATGAGTTATATTGCCATGTCTAGGTTCAACACCCACCCCATACAAATCCTTTTTTCCTTATTTTTGTTAACCTATTTTCTTTTCTTTTTTAATTATTAACCCTAATTATTATTAACTCTAATTATTTTCTTAAACAACCATTAACCAATTTTAATTCTTTTTAAAACCCTAACAAATTAGGTTTAGTATTTTTAATCAATAATTAATTTTTGATATTTTATTAATTAGGTTAATTAATATTTACTTAATATTAAAACTAATTAGACTTTAGGTATTTTTATTAATTAAAATTAATTAGACTTAGGGTTTTAATTATATAATTAACATCAAATTATTTTCTAAAAAAAACATAAACAAACATTCAAACAATTTTCCTAACGTTTTTCTTATTTCTTTTGAATTCTTAGACGAATGTATAGGTCGTACAATTCTTGTAATAGCTTGGATTTATCTTTTCGCGTTTTTATTATTATTATGTAACTGCTCATAGGGTGTAACATTTAAGTTTAAATTCCACATTTTACTTTCCTGCATTTTCTTATGTAATTGCCCCCAAAGTCTTGTAATAGCGTAGGGTTTACTTTCCGCACCTTTACTTTTCCTGCTATACTTTATATTGCTAGTAATTAGGGTTTGTATGGCAAGATCTAAAATCAATCGATAGAAACCCCTAATACAAGATAAATAATTGAACTGAACACACTTTTCACACTCACACCTCTAGGTTAACCTCTCTTTGTTGCCTTCAGAAATAATGGTCATGTCCCTCAAAAAATAGGGATACTTTAGCAAAAGACCCTCGAATAAAGATTATAGTCCCTCGATGACCCTTCGATGTTGCCTACGAAAAATGATCTAGTTCCTCTGATACGAAATTACTAAAGTATCTCTATATGCTGCCTTCGATGATCATACGATGATCCTACGCATGTCCCTTCACATCCAATGGATAAGATTACCTACCAACTAATGGTATAAATAATACTATCTCTAAAGGAAAAGGAAAATAATAAGAAATAATTTAGTGGGTAAGAAAATCCTAATTGCTTGTTCACAACTTTTCCCACAAACAATACATTTTTCACATTACTTTTCAAACAAATATTTTCAAAAACACTCTACGCATTCTTGAGGACTGATACAAATATAATTACAAAGTCAGCCTTACATTAGCAATTTCAAAATAGTTTCAAATCACACACACAAAGCAATTTTTTAAAAGCGAGCTAAGCAATTAAGAGCCTTAGATAACTACGGATGAAAAGGGTGCTAACACCTTCCCTTTTCATAACTTACCCCCCAAACTCAAAATCGATCAAAGGTATTTCCTATTATTTTCACCTTTCCTAAATATTGGATAAAATAAAAGTCGGTGGCAACTCTTGCTATCTTCATATTTTGGATAAAACCAAAAAAGTCAGTTCTCCCATCGTATTACAGATGGTAGTCTCGTCATTATGGGAGATAGTTTTTTGTTGAGAATCACTTTACTCTAATATAGTCGCTTTGTTCCCAGCCATAAGTGCCAATGTCAACCGTTTGTTTCCAGTCATAAGTACTGATGCCAATCCTTTGTTACATACCCTAATATTGGCATTTATCGGTATTATCTTATCGCTTCTATTTGCATCCTTCGGTTCGTTAATTTCTAATTCCATGTGAGTCGACATTACTTTTTTTGCTATCCCCTCTAGGGGTGGGTAATTTGCATTTATTTGTCGATGTTGTTATCCATTACTTTTACCTCATTTATTAAGTTAGTGATGCCTTATCTCATCTTTGGGCTTTACTCCAGTAAAGTTAAGTCTTATGTTCCCCAGCAATTTATTTTCCTGGTTGGACTCTCTTTTTTATCTCTTGTTTTATCTTCTACTTACCAAATGGTGTTCTATGTCACCTTTGGAGTTGTTTGTTTGCATGCATGATCATAAGCATTTCATGGCATCTTAGGACAAAAAATAAGACTTACTTTATATTTAAGTATCTCCAATCACGTCAAGACGAAGATTTTAAGCATCGTATCTCCTGATAGAAGACACTTAAATAAGGGCAGCTTTTATACCCCAATTTTCTCCCCTAAGATTTCTCATCATCTCATGTCAGTACATCAAGATCACACATTAGGTTTGGTTCTCTCTTTCTACTTTATCCCATCTTTAAGTTTTCTCTTGAGGGATTACCAAGAACCTTGAATTATGTATCTTAAACATGTGTTCTTTTAACTAACATCAATATGTGTATATATGTTCCTTTGAATGTTCATATTGTAGGTGATTACAATTGCATTCATCTCACCATCTAACCTAGGGTTTTTAGGGGTAGTTCTCAATCAAATGGTTATCTAATGGATTGCAAGAGCTCAATCTTCAAGGTCATGTCTATGGCATCAAATATTTGAGGTTCAAGGATCTCTCTCACTTTATTTAGGTCAAATCTTCCTCAAAGTTGGTGGCCGCATTCATCAAGAAGATTCATAGGTTCATGTGTTTATTTCCATGCCTTTTTCAACAAGCTTCATTGAGACTTAAGCTCCATATTTTAGTGTGCTTTAAGACAAAAACATTTCAATACCTCTTATGATTCATCATGCTCATTTTGACAAGAAAGTCCAAAAAAGATTCAAGGTTGATTTAACAAGTTTGACCTAATTAAGCAAATAATAGAATCAGTGATCACAAGTGCATAAATATCTCAAGGTTTTCAAAATTTTGAGTTGGTTATTTTTTCTATAGATTCTTATCATCATATACAACAACCCCTCTTCACATGGCAAGATCCAATTATGCAATAAAAATCATCAAAAGTTGAAAGGGGTTTCAAGTCATTTTGACACTTTCTAAGCTAGGGTTTGTTGACTTCCAAGGGTTGTATCTTGCTCATTTTTTATATTTTTGAGTGAATTCAAAGCCAAGATTTTCTTTAAAGAGTCCTAAACAAGCTCTCTTCAGAAATCTAAGGCTAATTTTGAATGGAATGTCAATAAAAGTTGAGAAAGATTACAAGCCTCCTTGAAGAGTCTTTGAACTTTAGGGTTTGACTTCAAATGATCATAACTTGGTCAATTTTTATCTTCTTGAGCCCATTATTTTTCCACAATAATCTTTGGGATGTCTACTACAACTTTGTTTTTATGTGCAAGACTTGAGAATGCATGGAAAGTGGTTGAAGAATTGAAAATATTACAGGTCTTTTGTGATTTTTCTCAAATTTGTTCATCATCTTCCAAAGACTATAAATCTTTCAATTTTTATTATTTTTGAGTGATCTCAATTCCAAAATTCAATTCAAAGGGTCTACTTTATGCCATCTTCAGATATCAAGATCAAATTTTGAGTGGAAAGTCATGAAATTTTGAAGAACATTATATGTCATTTTGAAGTTCAACACTTAGAATTTTTCTAAGTATAAAATATCAGTGTGTTTTTTACAAATTCAAATGGACATAACTTTTTGCTCAAACATCCAAATGATGTCTTTCTTGGCTCATTGTGAAGTTTGTTATGAGATATTTCCATTACAAAAAGAATGATATCATAAAGCCTTCTACATTGTATGCCCCATGCTCTTGAAGTTGCTTCTATGAAACTAAATTTTTGTTTGCAATCAATTTTCAATTTCCATATTGTGGCTTCTAATGACCATTTTCTGCGTGTTTTTTATTTAAACATGTTTAATAAAGTTCCAAAGCATGATTAGAGTATTGAAACGCAAGAATTAGCTGAGTTTTGAGCAAGTTCAAGTCACACTTTTCTTATTTTCGGGCTTCACTCAATTTCCATCCAAACCTTACTATTTCTTCCAATTCTTTTCACCATTCACTCTCCCATAAATAGAGGGACATATTTCACTTATTTCCTCAATCTTGGATAGCCAAAGTTACCCTGCCACTGTCTCTCCATAACTCACTTTTCTGAGTTTTCGAATTCACTCTTTCTTTGTTTTTCAATTCAATTTCTTGTGCTATTATTCTTTAGTGAACTTGTGTGGAGCTTCTCAAATAAAAAGAAAGCTAAATCGTACCCTATTATGTTCAAGCAAAGTCAAGTTTTAGAGCAATTTCAGTGGACTCTATTCAGGTAGATTAAGGCACCAATTCTTCTAACTCAAACTACTGGAGTGATCTATGATGTTCGTTAATGCTTGCTATTAACTTAATTTGGAGAATCAATGCATTTGATGCTTCTATTTTTTTATTTCAAAATTTTCAAAACTCTCTGTTTTTTTCCAAATCGAGGAAGTTGTGCTTTATATAAATTGGCGCGAGGATATGGTTGTGATCGTCTTGAAAATACACATCTAATGATACCACTATGAGCATCTAAATTTATAGATTTAAGAATCTTGATCTCACCCTAGTTGTAGGGTAGCTAGAGGTTGAAGATGACCTACGTGTCTTCTTCAACCAATGAGAGCGTGACAATTGAAATGTTGTGATTGATCTGACTTTTGTGACTTCAGTGCACGCTTGTTAACCATAGATCACCATACATCATCACTCCCAAGCCATTAGATATGTCAGCGTGTTTTAATGAGCAAGATCCAACGTCTCATATTATTTCTGATTTATTTTATTTTATAAAATTTATTTTAAATTTTATTTTAATTTCAAAAACTCATAACTCTCTTACTCATTATTCAAAAATTATGAAAACAATATATAAAAATACTTTGAATTATTTATGACTTTGTGAATATTTTTTCATATTTTTATTTTGATGTTTGATATTTTTTATAATTTTTGTATTGTTTGCCTTATTTTAATTGTTTTAAAAATAATTTCTTGATTTTTAAATTCTAAAAAAAAATGGAAGGATCCAATGACCTCTTGACAAATATTGGTGACCTCATTTTATTTTTATTTCTGATTTTACTATTTTTTACAATTTTTGGTTGATTTTGCTTATTTCTTTAAATTTAAAAAATAGTATTTGACTTTTAAAAATTCTGAAAATTTTGTCAGCAATTATTGACTCATGTTTGACTTCTAATTTTTTTTAGAATTTTTTTAGGTGTTTTAACACATTTTATGTATTTTACCAATTATTTCCCTTTTATTAATCATTAAATATTGTTTTATTAAATATATTTTTATTATTTTTGTTTGGTCTTGATTTGGGTGTTACTTTGGGACAAGTTCCTCAACCTCATTGGATCTTGGGTGTTGATAGGTTGAAAAACCAAATCCACCAAAATGGATGAATGATGTTGATGATATTTGAAACCCTAATTTCATCTGATACATCCCCTCCCTCTTCATCTTATCCCTTTCTTATGTGTGTTACATGTTGTTGGAGAATAATCTACATATTATTTCTCTAACATGTGGTACATATATTTATATTGACTGGACTCAAAATAGGTGGGACTTCTACATAAATCCACTTACGATTGTTTAACATAGTGCTAAATTTGTCCCGATTCAAAAAATGATTATTCGTAGCCCAAATCTATGTTTGCAAGCCCAAGTATGGTTAATTCGAAACCTTTGATCCAATAACCTTGAGGTTTATTGTTAGGAGGATTTGATCTTATCAATCCTCTAATTAATTTTCACGAATTTTGGTGTAAGTGAATCATTTAAACATCCTTGATCATATATGCTTGTCTTGAGTACTTGAAATGAATGATATACTTGACAAAAAGCGAATGAAACTTGTTGTTGAGAAGCTTTAATTTTATCAATCTTCTAATGAGTTTTCAAATGCAAGTTTCAAGATGGTCATTCAACTAACCTCTAACTTCTAATTCATTAACAATTGACTTTATTTTATGTTTTTACTCTGTGCTTTTACTTTGTGTTTTACTCTATGCCTTTTATTTTTATGCCTTTACTTTTATGCACCATTTACTTTAGCATTTACATTTCATGTTATTTTTATCTTTAATCATTTGAGCATTTATCTTTATGTCTTTTTATTTTTGCTCACTTGAGCCTTTACTTTCTTTTTTGAAGACACTTAATAATCAATTTGAACATTAATAGCTTTAAGGTTACTTGGACTATTTGGTTACTATTCTTGATATTATGGAGTTATGAACCTCTTGGACTTAAGATTAGGAGCCTTGATTACCCTTGAGACCTTATGGTTGTGTTGTTATTTTATCTGGAGTTCTTGGGGTTTACCTCAAGACATTGGGTAGATTTTCTTTGTGTGCAGGTTATTCTGATTATGTGTTTTGTCTGTGATTGGGAATTCCTCTGTATACAGCCGTTACTCTGCCAAATTTTTGTGAAGACTTAATTCATCTGAAGCTTGGTATTCCTAAGAGGTTTGGTATATTTGCTTGCTTGGTTTCAATCTAAAGGATGAGAATTATACTTTGACTTCTTTATGTCAAGTGTTGACTTCTTGTTGGTTAGATGGTTCTTTTCCTTAACTTTTACTTTATGTTTTAGGATAATCCATTCATCTCCTCCTATCTTCTTTAATTTCAAAAATATTCTCCCTCCTTTTCAAAAATCTTCTTGTTTTCTAACTTGAACTACTTTCATAATAAACTTGGACTTAGGTCCATGCATTTTCAAAAATATTTTCTTAATCAAACTTTAACCAACTTAATCATATTTTGACATTTTTCTGAGAAGACTAAAAGTCAATCAACCTCATTCAAACCATTTTTGACACTATGACTTTTTACTTTAAAAACCTTTCTCAAAAGATTAGACTCTTGCTGATTCTTGTAGTGATGTGAGCTATTATACTTCTACTATATGTAGTAAAGTGAGATATTTTTCACTTGGGTGTTGAGAGAGGCTTTGTTGATTTTAAAATCCAAGCTATATCCTTCACTTTGAGATGATGTAAATTCTCCTTTCTCATGATTATGGGTAGTAAGTATATTTTCCACTATAACAATAATGTATCTTCTCTTAAAATTAACCAACACACTTGTGTTTTAAATTTTTTAAGGTGAACTACGAGTAACCTGATCCCCTATTTCACGGAAGGTGATACGTAGACACTAAAGATTTGCAACCGCGATAGGTGCAAAAATTATAAAAAATACTTCTTTTCTCATCTCCCCATCTATTTTTGTATACACCTTTTATAGCCAAAATACACAGATTTTCAAAGAGGTTCCTGCGGAGTACCGTAAATGTTTAGGATGCTAATACATTCCCTTTGTATAATCAACCCCCGCACCTAGATTCTCTCTCCCTCTTTTTGGATTATTCGCTCTTTTCTCATTCCTCTGGAAACAATAAAGCGCAGTGGTGATTTTTATTTTTGATTTGTGCGAGTCAAGTCAATTCAATGGCTTAGTCTCAATATTTCCACCGCTACAGAGTGCATGTCCTTCGCAATCTCAAACTTCCACGCGTCCCTTTGGATAAGATCAAAACATTCAAATTCAAAAACCTTCTTCCTTTTGAGGCGCCAAACCAACCAACGTGACAGTTGAAGCATTATTCTTCGAAATTTCAAATATCCTTTGTCCCACTTATTCACGAGCATAAGATTTTCTTCAAAATTTAACAAGACTAAATATCCCTTAGCTTGTTAGTTGAAAGCTTCACGAAATATTCTCATATTTGTTTTAGAGCTAACTGTTCCTTCGACATCCTTCATTTCTCATTAATATATCATTTCTCATTAATATATCAGATCGTCCAAATTTCCAGTTAACACCATGCTGAAAATAACAAAAAGAAATAAAAAATACTAATAAGTTCACCAAGGCCCACTAAGTATAATAATCCTTAAACCATACCTATTTATTTTCTCTTTTGGGCCTTAAATCCATTTTTGTATCACAATCACTTTATAGTTGTCTCTTCTAAGTTAGTTGGTTAGGACGTAAAAAAGATTTCTGGTGTCATGTGTTACTCAATTTTGTTATGAAATTGAACACTATATTTATCTGATACAACCTAACTTCCAAAAGAGTTTCACAGTCACAAACCAACCATTGAATGTTAAAAACATTTGATGTTGGAAAATAATAACTATAGAATTAACAACAGTTTACATTGGTGGTGAATTTATTGGTGGAGCTAATCAAGTCATGAAGATGAAGTGGTAGTAATGATGCTAAAGATGTTACAATTTCTTATGGTGATGGTTCATGATGGTTCCAAGTACTGAAAATGTTGTAGTTCTTGAAAAATGGATGGGTTATAGTCCCACATCGTTTTTATTAGAATTAGTTTTAGTTTATATATACTTTGCACTAGCAACGCTAAGCAAGTGTTGATGTGCTGGATAAATATTGTTGGTCATGGATCTAAAGGTTAAAAAAATATATTTTTAGTACTTATATTAATTAATCTTCAAATAAATAATTACAACCATCCATATAATTAAAATTATTAATAAATTAATTCATTCTAAAATAAAATTAAATATTATCAAATATTAAATTATCCTAGTCATAAAATTTAACTCATTAAAAATAATATTTTAATCTCAAACATCAATGCCACATATGTAAAATTGAGAATTTTTTTAGCAATAATCAGATATTGAAAAAAAATACACAAATAATAATGTTTTGGAGAAAATTACGCAAATAATAATATTTTGGAGAAAATTACGCAAATAACCATGTTTTGGAATATACAACAAAGGATACGCCATGCCACTTGGCGCATGCAATAACTTTTTTGTCTTAGGCGTCATCTCACTTGGCGCATGCATTTTGTTTTAGCCATGTGAGATGGCGCATGCACTATAAAAAGGGGAGAAGGCGTCATCTGAGATGGCTACTACGTGCAATTGTGTTTTCTATAAATAAAACATCCATTTCTTCATCATTCTTCACATTTTCTCACATTTTCTTCTTTTTTTTCTCTGTTATTTACATCATGACATCTCCCATGATTTTCATCAGAGATGGATACGTTATTTTCTCGGTCACCAAACCTCCGATGGAAATGAAATTTTGGCATATTCACTCCATGGAGCGTCTGAAGAGAGAGTTGATGCGATGGATAAAGGGAGACATCGATGTTAGGGAACAAATTAGAAGGATCCAGAGAAGAAGAATAACCACCTCACTTGCAACTGGAAGAACTCAATCATGGTTGGAGGAAGTCAAAATAGACAGAGACGTAATGGTGATAATGCATGGCTTAGGTGAAATTGTTTCGACGATTGTAATTTCTTAAGTGTTTTATCGTGTTTTTATTTATTTTTTGCATATGGTTTGTTGTAAAAAAATACTCTTAATGAAAAAAGTTACGTTTAGAACTTAAAAAAGTGCAGATAGTTTGCATACAATTTTTACGTTGTCGAGCTTGCAGCACGAGTGAGACAATTTTTTCGATTGTGTCCGACATGACGACATAAACCACACTTTCTTTCTAGCTTGTCAAGGGAGTCCATTTCAGTTGTGATACACTTGCTTTTGGGACGATCCTTTTTATTCCTCCGCATTTAATCGTTGTGCCATACAATTTCCCCTTTGTATGTAGGCCGATAATCAGGTTTCGTTACCATTGTAAAACCATTGTTGTATACGCTGAGTAAGGTTTCAGACTTGTAAATGAGAGATAGAAGTAGTAATGCATCTTGATGAGTATACTCACATGTCGCAATGACACGAAATCAAGGCATACGAAAGGCTTAAAACTTTCCATAATCGCACCAATAAGATGGTAGTATAACCCTATACTCTTGTCTTGGCAGCCCCTCCTTGTGGTCGATTGTCTCTTTGACAATGAAGTTGTGGCTATGTTAGTAGAACCTTATAACAAGATGGGTATTGGCTTTGGTACCTTCTGCCTTAATATATTTCATGCAGCTTTCACTCCATAATTGTCCCGATTATAAGACCGCATTCCATATTTCACCTCTTTTTGCAAACAATGAAGCTATTCTAAAATATGTTGATTTTACCAAAGCGGTTACTGGGAGGTTTCATATGCCTTTCAGTACACCGTTCATTGATTCAATAAGATTTGTTTTCATGTGGCTCCATCGTTGTCCATTGTCGTGTGACCTTGTCCATTTCTCCATTGGAATATTATCAATCCACCTACCTGCATCCAGATTTGACAATCTGATCTCGTTGTAATATTGTTTGAATGAAGGTTGTGTTAATGCATACCCCACGCTCATAATTGTTTTCCTAAGAGCCTTGTCTTTGATCTCCCTCGTGAAATTTTGTACGATATGTCTAATGCAGTGGACATGCGTAGAAGGAGGGTCATGCTAACCATTTGCAGGATTATTGTATGCACTCTCAATAAATACATGTCTGTCAGAGATCAAATAGAGACTAGGTTGAGGGAGCCACGTGTGTTTGAAGATTCTTGAGAAAGAAACTCGAAGCACTACTAGTCTCTCCCTCGACTAGAGCAAAGGCAATTGGGAAATATTGTTGTTTCCATCTTGTGTAACTGCCATCAGTAGCATGCCTTTGTATTTCTCGTACAACCACGTTCCACCTATTTGAATAATAGGTCTGCAGGATGCAAATCATGTGATGCAAGATTGAAAAGCCCAGAAAAGTCAACTGAATATTCCATTTCCATTGACAGAAGTACCATTTGGGGCATATGCTGGCATGTTTCCATAATATAAACAGTTCCAGGAGAATACGTCTGAAGTGCATGCAGGTAGCGCGATAGTTCTTTGTATGACTCCTCCCAATTTTCGTATACCTTTTCAATCTCCTTGGTATTTGCTAACCACGCCTTTCTATATGACAGAGTATAATTTTATACTGTAGTGATGTGAGGGATTATGGTTTTCACCTTCAATGCCGGATCATTACTGACGAGAGGTGGGATTTCTTGACATATTCGATCATAATTTAGTTTACGATGATCTTGTGATTGAGTAGAATTAACGCACGTGTGGGTGGACATAGAACCTATCATCCAACAATCACCTCTTAACCTATATGATGCAGTGATCCTGAACATACAATCTGGGTGAACACACCTGAGCTTGTACCTTTCTGGATTTACCCGATCTACCTTAAAATTGACAGAGTTTAACATGTGAAATTTTTTATAGCTCGCATACAATCTTCTCTATTACGAAATTTGTCTTTCTCTTTTAAATTTTCATTCGACTGCATATACGGGTTGAAAAAAACATCTGATGACGGTTCATCTCCGCCCATGTTGAAGTTTGTCATGTGTGAAGGTGGTGTGTAGATTTCACTTGGAGGTATTTCAGGTAGCGCATCGTCTTCAGAATCATCGTTGACCATGTTGTTAAACTCTAACTCTTCATCTTCCTCTTCTTCGTCAACGACATCTACTTCTGCTTGTTCGTCTTCGAGAGGATCAACCACTTGTGGCTGATTTGGTTGTGACAACTGAGGCTCCTGCAGCACAATGTACAACTCAATCGAGTCGTACCCATAATACTCATGACTAGAAAACATATTTTGAAGGTCCTCGTTATCTTGAACCTTTACCTTATAAAATATTATTTGGTTCTCACAAAAAAAAAACGGATTTTGATAGAAGATGTGTGTCACTGGACCTCGTCCAATTTTGACCTTTAATCGTTTTTCGAAATACAAGAAATTGACTTTTCTATTTAAACAAAATCAGATATTATCAGTGTCTCTAAATAAAATACTAGAGGTGGGACAAATACATGTCTCACCGTTGAAATGTGCACTGATAACGTATTGTGGTGTAGATGACATTGCGTTTGGTGTTTGAATGTTTGAATATTTGAGTGTTGATAACATTAGATACATGTAGGATAAATAGGTTTCATTAAACTTGAACAAGGCAAAAATGCTCCACCACTAAATAGTCATCTTATGGATTCTTACATTATTTATATTTTGAATTTAGGATACTAAAAGATTTAGAATTCGCTCACACAATTACATTACTCTCGACCCGTTGATCGTACCCTATCTCGAATGTGCGGGTTTTGGAAATTTTATAAAAATCTCAAACTGCACAATTGATTCCAAATTTATACTTGCAATGTTGGAAAGGTGGAGACCCGAGACACACATATTTCATCTACCAATAGGTGAATGTACTGTCACACTAGATGACGTGTACATGTTATTGGGTCTCTCTATCGATGGTAAGACAGTGATTGGGTCGGTTTAATAACTCAATTCTCTATGTGAGGAATTGTTGGGCAAAGATATGGTAGAAGGTAGTGGTGTTAGGGGTCAAGGTATATTACTAATCGAACGTAAAAAACATTATGCGACTCTTGAATTGAATGAAAATTCGTCCGAGCTAGCAAGAATAATTAAAGCTTGAAATTATATAATGACACTATTTGAAAGCTTGTTATTTCCCGAAAGTACAGGGAATAATGCAAATTTTATGTATTTAATTTTGCTTAGGAACTTTGAAAAAACAAGAAAGTATAGTTGGGGTTCTGCTGTTTTAGCCAATCTATACAATTCTTTGTGTAAAAATGCAACAAAAGACAAATGTACTTTTTATGGATGCACTTTCTTACTCCAAACATGGGGTCGGTGGAGAATTGAGTCCCTAAACCCCGTCAACAATAATGCATTCATTTTCCGATACGCAACAAAGTAAGTCAAGAACTTAAATAATTTATTATTCATTCTTTCGCCAAATAAATGTATAAAATTAAATATTTTTCAATTCCTTTAGGTATTGTGTAACGGGTATGGATTACGGCAAGAATCCAAGATTCAATGTCGCTCTATATTGTAATCTATTGGATCACTTTGGCCCAGATGATGTACGTGGTACCTTTGAACTTTTCTACTTTTAAATTATTTATTTTTTACGTTTTCATTATTCTAATTTAATTTTATCTACAGTTTATCTTGAGATCATATTTGGGTTTGGACCATGAACCCAACCTCGAGGATGCAGCAGTTTGGACTGTAAAGACTGCAATCATACGGTTCAACATTGTGGAGATGCACCACAGCGATCGTGTCAAGATGCAGTTCGGAATACATCAAGAGATACCGTGCGATCCAACTTGTTTTTCATTATGTAATCGTTCATTTGTTAATGAAAAATCGAAGTTTCATTAAACTATATCGTTTACTTATTGTCTCTTATTTAAAATAGAAAGTAAAAAAAATTGGGACTTAAATGCACTTAGGCGCCATCTGAGATGGCTTAGGGCAAACACGTTGCACCTATGCGCCATCTCACTTGACGCCTCCATATAAAATTAAAGAGGATACGCCTTCTCACTTGGCTCCTCTGTTTAAGTATTTTCTGAAATATGATTATTTGCGTTTTTTTAATACCTGGTTATTACTAAAAAAATTCTAAAATTTGAGGGAGACCATGAAAATCCGAAATAAAATAAAGTTTAGAGGCCAAAAAATTGAATTTTAAAATGAAGGGATTAAAAATTAAAAAGTTTAAAAATAGGGAAATCAAAAATATATTTAAGCAAATTTTTTTTTTAAAAAAACGCTATATTGTTGTAAAAGAATTTTTTCTTGAAAATAACTACAATAATTATGAAAAATTATGTTTGTGTTAGTAATTAAAAACAAGTTAAATAGTAAAAATAGGTGTAAAATATCAAAAATAATATTTTATTTTTATGGATGCTTATAATAGAATATTAATTTTCTTAAGTTCAAATCATAAATTAGTATTAATTTGTTCAACTTTTTTTACTAAGTAAAGTCAGTAACATGTTTTTATCAAACACGTGCATGTTAAACACCACTTAATTGTAATTTAAAATGGTTTATCGATTTAGGAAGTGATTCATATAAAAAATTGAAAAAATAAAAATATAATCCGACCTGCCGGATTCGAACCAGCGACCTAAGGATTACCGAGGTTAAACCACTACAGTCCTCCGCTCTACCAACTGAGCTAAGGTCGGATGGATGTCAAATTTGCAGTTTATCTTTATTTATACGTTTATAAATCAGCTTATGCGTGAAAAATATATTAAATTATTGGGCCTTTATGATTTATTTGGTAATAGGTTAGTATTAGAAAAATGAGTGTTGCTACAATATTGCTTGTTGTGGTATAGTAGTAACAAACAACAACTAATAAGTGGGAATTACTGGATTTTGTTAAATTAGAGTCTACCGTGTGATGTACGCATTAACTTGTTACTAAATTTCATCTCTTACTTTTTCTAATATGATGTAATATAAAGATAACACTCGTAAAATGAGGGGATATCGTAATTTACATTTTAAAAGATTTAAAAGAATAGTGTGAGAAATTCATTTTTTAAGAAAGATTTATTCAAAATCAAAATTTTAAAACTCTCAACTAGATTTGCGAATTTTTAGGTTAATGCGAGTCATCATCAGCTACTTTAAAAAATGTATACAAATATTTTAAATATTTTAAATTTTTGAATGACGAAGGTAATTTAGGTATATTTCAATAATAAATTTATTTCTAGGTCATTGTATTTGTATTTCTCCTTTTTACTTGATATATACTTTTAGTTTGTATAGAAAATATAATTAAATAATAAAATATAATTAAATAAATATTTATATTTAAAGGTCATTATGTGTTTAAGTTATGAATAAATAAAATAAATAGCTGTGAACTCATATTGATGACATGAATAATAAAATGAATAGTATACATAATAAATAAAATAAATAACTATTAAAATATGTAATCATTAAAGAAGAGACGAATGTGGTAATAAATTATGATTTTTTATAGATAATGATAATATATTTAAAAAATATATATTTATTAGTAAAAAAACATTAATAACCTTTCCTTGGTCAAATAATTTACTCAATGAAAAACTTTAGAAGATTGTTTTTGGATTTTTTTTGTTCGGTCTACCTTTTTAAAAAGAACGAAAACAAATCTCTTATAACAAAAAAAACATAAAAAATGGTAAAAATAAATTAAATTTTAAAATAAATCAAGGGATCCCATTTATTAAAAACAAATGTTATAATAAATTATTTTTACATAATTTATTTATATTTAATTAAAAAAAATTCAAATTTGGGGTTTTGAGGAGAAAAAGTGAAGAGAAATGAGTTATTATAATTTTAATTATATTTACATAATTATGATTATATTTATTTTAAAATATTAAAATCATCTTTCAAAATTTAAAATTAGATCATGCAAATTCTTTGTTTCTTACGTGTATTTTTTAAATGGTTACTTTTCTTTTTATCTGCTTTTTAATATTTTTTATATATTTTATTTTCTTAAAATATATTTTGGTTTCTATTTTCATATTTACATGTGTTTTTTATTTCAATGTTTAATTTTGTTTATATTTTATTTTCTTTTAAATTTTATTTTAGAATATGTTTTTTATATTTTTGTTTTGTTTATAAATTTATATTATTTTATAAATTTTATATATATAAAATGGATTATCAAAATTTAAATATTATAAGAAACGTATAGTTTAATTTTCTTAAAAAGGTTATAACATAAAAAATTATAAAAATAAAAAAAAAGTAAATTTGTTACTATATCTCTCTCCTTTTATTATGAACCAAAGATATATGTAACTAAAATGTTTTGTTTTCTTCTTTTTCTATTAAATATAAAAATTTAAATTTAAAAGTTGCATGTAAAAGTAAATTATACACTTGTCATATTTTTATTGAAAAATAGTAAAAACTACACTTAAAAAATTATATTTAAATTTTCTCCTTATTATAAGTTTGTCGTTAGTTCTCGTTTGCTAACAAAGATGAAAAGAAATGATTTTTATTGTTTTGATTTGACTACTACAAATACATTAAAGAAGAAATAGAATCAATAGATCTAGTGTTTTTAAAACTACTCCCTATCCTTTTTAGTTTCTTCATAAAAAATAAGTAAGTTAAGGTCTAATGTTAGGAACCGGTTAAACCTTTGATTTTCTCTCCTATTTATTCTCGGTTTCCCAGTTTATATACCGATTTTAGTATTGTTTGGTTTTCAAAATTTGTTCGGCCAGATACGCCTTTATTTCCTAGTTTAACTGATCGAACCGATTGATTTAATTCGTTTTTCAATAATTGATTTTGAAACAGTATGAATTGATGGGGGTGTGTGACATGAAATCTGATGGAGTGTGTGAAATAAATTAAATATAAATTTTTAACTAAATCAATATAAAATTTTCAAACCTAAATTTTTACCATCAATATAAACATTTCATTTATAAGTTTGTCGTTAGCATCCAAGTTAATGAAATATAATTAAAAATAATTATAGTTATGAAATAAGTACATATATTTTTGTATTAAATATTGATAAAGATATTCAGAAGATCATAATTGTTTTTAAATTTTACAAAAAAAAGTTATCATTGATAATTTTACGAAAAAATTACCACTGATGATTTTAGACTATAATTTATTAAAATATACAAAATATTTAAGAAGATTTGATAGTGTCTCATAAGGTCAAGATATTGTGCTGCTCTAGATGTTTCTGAATGATAGTATTGTCCTAAATATTTCTGAATGGTGGTAATTATTTCTGGTCATGCTTGTGTTGTTTAAGTTGCGACGAAAGTTAGATTATTATATTGTTTTAGATATTTTTTAATAGTAGTGGTAATTCGGATTGTTGGTTTGATTCTAACCCTTACAAATTTTTAAATATTTTATATTTTTGAATGACGAAGGTAATTTAGATATGTTTCAATAATAAGTTTATTTCTAGGTCATCGTCTTTGTATTTCTCCTTTTTACTTAATATATAATTTTAGTTTGTATAAAAAATATAATTAAATAATAAAATATAATTAAATAAATATTTATATTTAAAGGTCATTATGTGTTTAAGTTATGAATAAGTAAAATAAATATCTGTGAACTCATATTGATGACATGAATAATAAAATAAATAGTATACATAATAAATAAAATAAATAACTATTAAAATATGTAATCATTAAAGAAGAGACGAATGTGGTAATAAATTATGATTTCTTTTAGATAATGATAATATATTTTAAAAAAAATTATTAGTAAGAAAACATTAATAACCTTTCCTTGGTCAAATAATTTACTCAGTGAAAAACTGAAAATTGTTTTCAGATTTTTTTGGTTCGGTCTACACTCTAAAAAGAATGAAAACAAATCTCTTATAACAAAAAAACATAAAAAATGGTAAAAATAAATTAAAGTTTAAAATAAATTAAGGGATGCCATTTATTAAAAACAAATGTTATAATAAATTATATTTACATAATTTATTTATATTTAGTTAAAAAAAATTCAAATTTGGGGTTTTGAGGAGAAAAAGTGAAGTGAAATGAGTTATTATAATTTTAATTATATATATTTTAAAATATTAAAATCATCTTTCAAAATTTAAGATTAGATTATGCAAATTCTTTGTTTCTTACGTATATTTTTAAGTGGTTAATTTTCTTTTTATCTGCTTTTTAATATATTTTTTTATATTTTATTTTCTTAAAATATATTTTAGTTTCTTTTTTCATATTTACTTGTGTTTTTTCTTTCAATGTTTAATTTTGTTTATATTTTCTTTTCTTTTAAATTTTATTTTAGAATATGTTTTTTATATTTTTGTTTTGTTTATAAATTTATATATTTTA